>JAJJMC010028310.1:288238-319634 GCA_023531435.1 Papaver californicum
GCCGAGGAACCTGATGTAGAAGAAGAGGTTCAAGTGGAGGAGAAGGAAAAAGAAGTTAGTAAATTGGGTCCTGGAGATTTTGTGATAATGAGGGTTGTTGGGCAAGGAGCATTTGGTAAAGTGTTTTTAGTGAGAAAAAAACAGGGTTTTGATGAAAATGATGAGAGTGATGGGATTTTTGCAATGAAAGTCATGAGAAAAGATACAATTATTAAGAAAAATCATGTTGATTATATGAGAGCTGAGAGAGATATATTAACTAAAGTTGATCATCCTTTTATTGTTCAGCTCAGATATTCCTTTCAGGTACTCAATTCATACATTTTATTAGTTTCATTATTGATTGTTATAGATTTCAAAGTTTGGATTTTGGTGGAAGGAAATATGCAAACTTTAAGATAAAATTGAGACTTTTTTGTGAATAATATGCTGCACTATATAGAAAAAGCTATTCTATCAGTTCAAGTGTTTTGTTAATTGAGCAGAACATGTATATATGGATTTGCACTGAATCATATATTTAAGCGGGATTTCTGTCAAACGCTTGGTAGCACTTAAGCTGTATCACCTTGAGGAGTAACAAAACAATTGATTACAAGATCTTAAAGGAAGACGCTAATGTTTGCCTGCATAGAAAAAGCTTGTTAAAATCATAAGAAACTTCTATCTATGACCCCGTCGATTCTCCTAGAGTTAAAATTTGGAAAGTTACCACACTCTGCCTTGCGAACAGATAAGTTCTTCCAACTAGATTCAAGTTGCATCTTCGCTTTATATTGTCCATTGTAAAAGCACAGGGAAACAGAATTTCTCATTATTGCATATTGAACCACTTGTGAAATGATGCATTGTGACAGTAGCTTGAACCAGCTTCTAACCTGGGTTTGTTCGTCAGGGCTCGTAAGGTTCTTGCTGGCAAGATTTTCAAAATCCTTTTTTGTTACACCGCCATATATCAATTGATGGAGAAGATTCACATTTGAGACTAATTTTTGAATCAGTGGACAGGTTTTTGTTAGGAAGAAAATTTACATTCTAAGTTTGACACTATTCTAGAAACTTTTTGCATATCCGTATATTGGGTTTAACTAGGTATCATCTGTATTTAATGAAATATACATCTTAGCTAGTCTTGTTGGTATGTTGGAAGTAGACGCTACCATCTGTAGAAATTGTATCTTTAGTTGTGACTTGGTTCGAAAAGTGGGTAAGTTGTCGACGTAGGTACACATCGGTATGTTTCCTTCTTTATCCAAGTTCAGGAGTACTAGAGTAGTACTGGTCATCATAGTGGAAACATTGTCATCTGAGTTAGAAAATTGATACACCATTCTGTCGCCTTGGGTTATAACTGTTTGGGGTTTCGGATACTTCTCTTTAGTTGCCATACAGCCAACAGCCTTTGGTTTTGTCTGATGGAACACTGCTTTTACATGCTTTAGAAGGAAAAGAACACTATAGAGTGCACATAGCAATTAAGTATAGCTAGTCCAACAGAGTTTGACTAATTGAATAAATTTAGCTTAAGGAGATATAAGGTATACATTGCCATCTCTATGATGTACATTTAAACTTCCTGTGAAAGAATGTGATTGTTAGGCTATTAGGATAGAAGGGGCTTGTATCATCTATTGGACTTTGGACTGAAGTATTAGTTGTCATTCGAAATGTTTGAGAGAGGATGGTTGTAGAGAGAGGAGAGCAAAACTGGATCCCCTGAATAATTCATGTAGAACAAAGGGAGTTAGATTTTAAACTCTTGTTATATTTTAGTTCATGGTCAATTGGGGTGTTGGCTAAGAGAATGTCTGTCTATGTTATTTTGATCTCTTATTCATTACTTTTTTTTTTTTGTCTCTATTTCCTTGTTTGTACTTTTGGGTTAGTTATTTTCTCTGGGTGCAAATTTACAGACGAAGTCTAAACTGTACCTGATCCTGGATTTTATAAATGGAGGGCATCTCTTCTTTCATCTGTATCGGCAGGGAATTTTCAGGTATACTATTATGTTTGACCATTTGCACCACTAGCTATGGGCATGTTATGCATATCTTTGATACTGGCTTTTGGGTATGTCTTCGGTAGTGAGGATCAAGCAAGGGTTTATACTGCCGAGATAGTTTCTGCTGTTTCACATCTTCACGAGAGGGGAATCGTGCACCGGGATCTTAAACCTGAAAATATCCTTATGGACAGTGACGGGCATGTAAGGTCATGCCCAGATACATTATATCGTGTTTTTGGTGCATACAAAATATCTGTTCAAAACGCTCTACTTTTCTTTATTTGCTTACATATTTTAAAATTAGTACATCATGTTCTTACATCCTAACCTCGTTACGCAGGTTATGCTAACTGACTTCGGAATGGCAAAAGAAATTGACGAATCAAGCCGATCAAATTCAATGTGTGGAACAACAGAATACATGGCACCAGAGATCTTGCAGTCTAAAGGCCACAATAAAGATGCGGATTGGTGGAGCGTCGGGGTACTCTTGTATGAAATGTTAACTGGCCAGGTAAAACTACTTAATAGTATTTCTCCCTGTATATGTCGTCTGAGCTAAGAGATTGGTGAATTTTGGACTTCCAATAGTCCATTCCTTTTTATGAAGTTTTGCGAGATAATTTTTGGTGTCTGCTAATCAGACTAATGAAATCTACCAATGAAATACAGACCATGCATTGTTTGCTTGTTGACCTCACAAGTGGGTCATCATTGCGGTGCATGATCTATGGAACTCCTTAGGGAATCTCATTATGCTTGTGGTCTAGATTTTAGACTTTTAGTTAATCAGACAATCAATACCAGAATGTTCGATATGTTTTTCAACACATTCACAAACAAATCAAAAGCAAATAGCTAGTTCTAAGCCGATCAAATGTTTAGAGGGTAAAATGTGAATAGCTCTTGATCGCTGCTATTCCTCTGCATTGAAATTCTATTGTTTTCTTCCAGCCTCCATACACACACGCCAATCGGCAGAAACTTCAACAGAAAATCATTAAAGAAAAGTTCAAGCTCCCACCATTCTTGACCAGTGAAGCTCACTCTTTACTTAAAGCGGTAAGAATCAATTTGTTTTTTTTCTGTCAATTATCTGGTGTACATATTTCTTATCCTGCTTAAAAAAAGAGTATAATGATGAGGAACAAAAATGCTGTGTGTCTGTTAGCTACTGCAAAAAGAGCCAGAAAGAAGGTTAGGCAGTGGGCCTGCCGGAGCAGACGAAATAAAAAAGCATAAATGGTTTAAGTCAGTAAACTGGAAGAAGTTAGACGAGAGAGAATTTAAGCCGAAATTCAAACCAGATGTAACTGGCACAGACTGCACAGCAAATTTCGATCAATGTTGGCTAGCAATGCCAGCGGACGACTCGCCAGCTCCCACACCAACTTCAGGTGAACATTTCCATGGATATACATATGTTGCACCCAACCCATGGCTTTCAAATGAGTCATTATGACTAAGCTAGGCCAAAGGCCTTGTATTTTTTTCTTCGAACAAAGGATCGACTCATGTCAATACGGCAGGGGATATTTCACATGCTAATCAGCTGTGGTTCTGTTTTTATTTTTTCGTTGTTTCCTTTATAAATATTGTCATGCTGTTATGTTGGCTTATGAGCCACACTTTCATATTTAAAAAAAAAGAAGTAGTTCCTGAAACCCTCCTCTATACAAAACATGGTGAGTGGCAGTTGGTATGGGTGTGCCGGTATATGTTTTTGAAAACGTTTTCCCGGTAATAATGGCGTGTGATTGTAATTATTCATGCGCACAATTCTGGTGTATAAATTTGACACACCGATAATTACATCGCTTACATGGAATTGGACTGCAGACGGCTAATGCAACTACTACTTGTCCAAACAAATTTATCCACTTTTGCATTTTGGTTTGCTCTTGCTGGCTCATTAGACAGATTTTAGGGCTCTAAAAATATTACTAGTATTTATTAAGGAAGTTCTGTCGAATTCAGACAGCTCACTGTTGGTAGATATATGGACCCAAGTTTTTGATAACAATCAAGATCAGTAGGTATTTTGACCACCACTTTGGAATATGTACACTTTTTGACTTCCTTCAAAACACATAATAAAATACTCAAACTCCCCTTTACTGTTGTCACGAGAATACTGTGATACAGCTGCTGAATTGGAAGGAAAATGAAGGATTAGGTTTTACAATAATCACTTATTTTCTGTTGTATATTTCACAGATCCCACTGACTGGACAGGAATCTGATAACATGGCTCGACTCCACAAACAACAAACCTTTACTAACTGCACCATATTCTCGAGTGGTTACCAAACCCTATGGGATGTTATGAAACTCTATATGGTTGTTGATGGGTTATTTTTACTTGCTACTGTAACCCTCAATGAAATCTGATAACCCCTAACCCTCAATGAAATCTGATAACCCCTGTCGCAGCGTTGCACTTTCTGATCTACAAAAGAAGCCGACTCTTCCAACATTCTAATGCATACTTAACTGATAGTTAAAAACAAAGTTGCTACTGGTATCCATAGCTGCCACAGAAAGACCACATTACTTGAGGGGTCGCCAATCCAGTGGTTACGATTGGTTTGTGCTGTAAGCCCCAATGATATCGAGTAGAAATGATAACTATCTCTCTAAGCTACACAAAGAACTCTTTAACAACTTTCTGCATTAAAAAAGAAAAAAAAAATCTCTAAGCTGCAAACAGATTTTAATAAAGCTGGCTGACAAACTTGTATAGTTGTAGTAAGGGACATTCCATAAAATGGCAGTCATCCCACACCCTTTGATATCAAAAATGCACAAAATGCAAATCTTTCAACACAGTGAAAGTAACTAATGTTTAAGGACGATTTTTGAATGGCGTTCGCCTCTCCAGAGCCATGTAAACTTATGCAGACCCACTAGGCCGCTACACGGCCATCAACAACATCCCATACACGGAAAGACAACATCATTGGAGGATTACTGAATAGACATTGATCACAGGAGAGATTATTTATAACCATAAGGCATTGAACACTAGAGTAGAGATAAAGTGCACATCCATACTAAAGGGAAAACAGTTATACAACAGAACCTATACAGATAATACAAGCTTTCTCTCTATGTATGCATGAGAAATGCATCAACGTTCCCGGAAACATCCCAATGGATTTGCTAAATCTTCTTGCAATGAAGCATGTTACTGACATAAAAGGAGCCCAAGAGGTTCCTTTGTTTGAATGGGAATTCAAGGTTCCGTGGAATGAGAAAAGCTAACATTGAAAATATTTTTGTTTTATACACATCTAAACAACAAATGGGGTTTGTAATAGGGAAGTTCGAGTGAAATAGAAAATCATACCGTTCACTTACAAGCTCGACACACCTAGCATGAGCCACATAGATCGTTCATCGACAGTCGATCTTTGTATTTGCAACTATAAAACCAATTGTCCCCGCCCTTGCCTAAGGCAACTGCTGACGATCAGGTTCTTATTTACCGAAAATCAGTGGGAACTCCTCATACTGTTCTGAGAAACCATGTACCGCACCAAGAGTCTTCAATGACTGGTGAACCTGGTACATAGAAGACCTGTCCTTGGGCCTAGGAACTACACAAGCACTTGCAATCTTCAGAACCTGTAGAATTTCATTGTCATAACCCTTTCCACAAATAGACTTATCAATAACATCCCTGGTTCTACCCGAGGTTGTGAGCTTATCCACCCAATCTACTAAGTTACCCTTGAAATCCTCATCTGGTACACTGACATCAAGAGGCTTTTGCCCTGTCACCAATTCCAGAAGGACAACCCCAAACCCATAAACATCACCTTTCAGCGAAGCAACCATGGTGCTCGAATACTCTGGAGCAACATACCCAAACTCTCCCAAAGTACCACTCATAAAGGTACTATTATGAGTAACATCAGAATTTATGAGCTTCCCAAGACCAAAATCAGTTATCCTAGGATCAAAATCATCATCAAGAAGGATGGAATTAGAGCAAACATTTCGATGAAGAAATGGAGGTTGGCATCCATGGTGAAGCCAAGCCAATCCCCTTGAGACACCAACACTAATCCTAAGCCTAGTTGACCAATCCAATGGACCATCTTCACTATTCAAATCGCCTTCTCTATGCAATTGAGAGTACAGAGTCCCACTAGGCATGTGTTTATACACCAAGAGTTTCTCATTTTGCACAACACAAAAACCCAAAAGTGGTACCAAATTCGGATGCCTTAGTTGCCCTAATCTAATCATCTCGGTACGGAATTCCTTCTCATCAAGATTACAATTAAGGAGCCTTTTAATTGAAAGGGCTGATCCATCAGGAAGAACTGCCTTATATGAAGTTCCCGTTCTAGTCGATATGATGATCGTTTCCTTACTAAAATTATTAGTGGCAGCCATTAAATCACCTAACTTGATCTTCACAAGAGGTTTTTTAAACAAAGTAACTTGAATTTGTCTATAGCTCCTTAATCTCTCCCCCCCATCTACTGTCATCAAATTTACCAGCTCCAGCTCTACGTTTACGATTATATCTCACAAAGAACCACCACCACAGACCAAATCCAACCAACAACGAAATCACAGCACTTGTAACACCAGCAGCAATTATAATCACTACTTTATTATTCTTTACAGCGCTACACTTAGTTAGAAGAGGACCACCACATAGTCCATCATTTCCTTCGAAATTAGTAGGATTAAAACTCGTCGAGTTAAACGGAATTAGACCAGATAAATCATTATTAGCAACATTAAACTCTGTAAGACGAGGAAGACTAGCTAATTGAGAAGGAATTGGACCAGATAATCGATTATTCGCCAAGCGAAGCTTATTCAAATAGGTACAATTACCCAAATTTACAGGTATTTCACCAGAAAATTGATTCCCGGAGAGATCTAGAGTTGTAAGATAAGGTACCCAAGTACAAAGTTGAGGAGGAATTGTACCTGAAATCTTATTATCGGAGAGATCTAAAATCTGAAGACTCGCACAGTATTGTAAAGAATCAGGAATTTGTCCAGAAAGTTCATTTGACGGAAGTGAAACACTAATCAATCGATCTTCTTTAGCGTTCCAACAAGAAACACCAGAGAGTTTGCAGATAAGACCAACTGAAGAATTATCAAAAGTCCATGATTCTAATCTTCCTTGAGGGTCTTTAAATGCTGCTTTTATACCTTTTAAACACCTTATATCATCTTCTAAACCCAAAACAACATCAGAAATCATAAAAACCAAAACAAGAACTGAAATTTTAACGAGAACCCTTGTTTCATTTCTTGATGATCTGTTCATGGTAGTGAGAAAAGAGGAAACTTGATGAATTTTTTTTCTGGGTTTTCTCAAAACATTGATGAAATTAGGGTTAGGGTATGAATGATTTGTGGAAGTGTTGATTTCCGTGTGGAAGAAGATGGAAAATGGAGGAGTGCAGGAAGGTAATGTATGACTATTGACATTAAGAAAGTGAAGTCGCTGTTTTGAATTGATTCCCTTTTCTTGGTGTTGAATTCAAAGGGTTTTTCCGTGTAATTTGAGTGTTAATTACTGAGGTTTTTTGTTTATTGAGTTGGTTGTATTTTTGTTTTTTAAGACGTTTACTTGTTGACTCTAATGGTGAGAGCGAGCCCTACAAAAACGTCCCCAAAAACACGCAAAAATAGGCTCCATGACATCAATAGATACCCGATTAAATCTAGAAACCTAGTCTGGGGACTGCAGAGTGGGAACTTTATGATGATAAAATAGTCATCAAATAATAATGTAAAAATCTTTTATCGACAGATTTTTTTTTGTAATGGCTAAATCGGTCTCGATTAATTAATGTTAATAAATTTAATTAGTTTAATATTTAATATTTTTATTTTAGATTTAGTATTTTCGTATAAAAGAATGTGGGAGCTCAGTTTGTGACTAGACTTTCCCTTTTATTAATATGTAATTGGTTTTTCTATCTAATAAAATTTTCGTTCTCAAAAATAAAATAAAATAATAATAATTAAATATTATTAATAAAAATGTTTAATAAGTAAATTTAAAAACTCAAAATTAATTTTTATTTTCTAGTCTACGGTTGAGAACTCATAAACTCGTAATCGTAAATAACTTTTACGATTGGGAACTCATGAATTCTCAGCCGTAAACTAGAATTTACGGGCAGGAGTGTATGATTTTCTAGCTGTAAACTAATTCTACGACTAAGAAATCTTCTTATTTTTGTTTCGGCTAAATCTTCATATTTTTGTTTCACCTTCTTATTTATGTTACACCTTCTTATTTTTATTTACAGAGCTAGTCATGGGTGAACTTATGTCTTAGAAATACTAACATCGATTGGGAATTTGGTTTGCAATACACAGTCTATGTCTAGTAAATATTTATACGACTAAGAATTTTACTTTTCAGATTAACATACGATTATAAGTTTTTTTTCATTCCCAGCATTAATAAGTTGATAATATCCAACTTACGGTCGGGAGTTCATCAATTCCCACATGTAACTACAGAAATATCTAACGTACATCTGGGAATTCATAAATTCCCATCGATATTTTGTTACTTGCAGCTAGGAGTTCATTCATTCTTAGCCGTATGTTAAAAAGTGATCCTAATTTTATCAAATTTAACTTATTTATGCAATCAAAATCAAGACAAATAATGGGTTTTTTAAATACATAATATAAGTCATTGATGGAGGATTGATCTAAGTCTTCATTTAGTTGTGGGGTTTATCATCATCATTGATGAAGAAGCAAAGAAGAATAATAGATTTTTTTAGGTTTACGTTCTGTTTTTTTTTTAAATAATTATTAAATTTAGGTTTAATTATAGAAAAAGGATAATTTAACCATATATGAAGTAGGTAACCCTCTATCCATATTTTAGACATTTGAATCATGTACATCTTTTTATGGAAAAAAAAAAGAGTACAACCCTAATAATAGGTTTCTAAATCTACAGGGCTTGGCTATAATTAGCGGACCATGTTGCAGCAGTATTCCAAAGAAAAAGAGGTCATCAGCACCAAACATTATGTGATATTATTGTCCAAATTTATAAATTTACTCCTTACATGGAACTGTCGAGATTATGTCATTGTCTTCGTGTGAAATAACAACAATAGCATTTGAAACAGAGAAAGAAGAACATGAAGAATTGCCGGGTTCTTTGAATAACTCTTGGAAGTTGGAAGTCATGGAGATAACCCAGGTTAGTGATCCATTCAGAGTTGTCTTTCTGGAGATAACTAATGATACTTTTCATACATCTTTGTTGCACAGAGATGTGAAATTGACGCGTGTTTCGATCACTAGCCTTTAGCCGATTGTTGTTTCATTCTCTGGTCCCAATATGTTGCTTCCATCGCCAAGTAATCATTAAGTTGGTCATATGACCAATTTTTCCATTTGAATTGAAGCAGATGTAAGTCTACAAGATTGAATCTTCCATTATCATTTTAGTTTTCTATCTGGTTAAAAAGGATGCTAATTTTCTTAACTTACACTGAATATCTAGGATTGCGAGACCAGCACTCTGACTCTGAGAGTGTACTTTGGAATTCAGGTTGCTTCAACCAGTACACAAGTGTTTAGAAGAATGGGCGCATGGTCACTAGCTATTCCAGGAAGATGTAAAACACCAGCCATATGAAAGTTTAAGCACCATGCAGGATTAGCCATGACTCTATCCAATCTCTGCCTAATAAATCCTTAAATATTTATGCCATTACTCCAAGTATAGGCAGGACCGCCAAATCCCGGATCTAGTAAAAGGTTTTGATGGATGAAAGAGTTTAAGTAAGAGATACATGAATTCAACAGAGGTAACCCTCCTAGTTTATCCTACTTGAAAGAAATTGCATCGAGAAAAAAAAAAAAGGAATCCAAGGGGACTTGCTATTCATATCTCGACACATATTAGCATAGGTTAATTCTCTGTTGGCACAAAGTGGCTAATTCCAGGAAAGTCACTAATTAATATCAACTGTAATGCTCTCTATTCGCTTGTCAAGGTTCGAGTTTATGGTTTAGAAGGCCAGAGAGCAGGATTAGTGCATGAACTGACATGGTACTTCAATGATAACCGTTTTCTTAGTGTTTTTTTCTGTTTTAAGCTATTGGCTAAAAATGATTATAATCAACAAAGCATTAAAAAAAAAAAGTCTAGACCTTTCCTTGACCTCTATGTCATTGTCACTGCAGTCCATATCAAATAACCACCTCATATATGAGGGTGGAACGAAGCAATAGGATGAGATAACAGCAGAGCAGAAAACACTACAGCTCTGCCTCTTCATTAACATTTCTCATGTACAAGTGGATAACATTAACAGTGTATACCAATCATAAAGGATGTATTGTGGATTGGTAGCTTACCGGATTACACAATTGCATAAATTTGTGCGTTCGTTCACAACCAATAGTACAGACAGGGTGACTAATCTATCTCTTACCTCCTGGAAGGGTCAGATCAGCTTTGCAGAACTAGAATCTAGAGTTGCTTGGCACTCTCATTGCTCCAACTCCTGGCATTGTAACAACTTGTTTTCGTCTGAAATATATAAATGAACCAGCACAAAGCACCATAAACAACATAATGGCCTGCGACCAAATAAAAAGAAAGTTAAATTTAAACCACTAATAATGTGTAAGATTGTTACTGAAAACACATTCACTATATGCAGCACATAACGTTTCATGGTTATTAAGTGTTGAACTAAGCAAAGACAAGGTCATAAATGAAATACTTTCAATGATACTGTAAGAACATTCTTTGATGCATTACACATGACTAAAAGGGTTGGGAAAACATACCTCAAAACCAAGCACTGACAACTTCTCTTGATTTACTGCTGGTACACAGCTCCTATAAGTAATATAAGCTTGTCTTCCATCCGATGTAGTCGAATCATCCAGCACTCTTCTACTTTTTATTGAACTAGAAGTTCCTTTGGTATCCAGCACTATCGAATGTTTGTCTGTGTTGCCAAATGACTTTTCCAAAGTTGATCTGCTTTTCTTAGACTTCTTGCCAGTTTTCTTCTTTGAACCATCTCCTATACATTTCAAAGGGATTCGATATCCAGTTTCACTGCATCGATACTTTTCATCTCCCTAAAAACACATGAACAAGAAACTGAAAATTCACATGAACAAGAAAAAACAAATAGTTTCTTCAAGTAAACAGAATTCCCACTTTTAGTCTATAGGACTATTAGGTTCCAGCAAGTGTGCATTCATATTTTCAAAGCAAAATTAATGGATATGTAAAGGTGACACCACCTTTAGTACGGCTATCTGGTTTTTGTGCGTATTCTGCATCTGCTGCATCAACTTTACCAGCCACATACCCTTCTAATTCCAATGCTTTTACGATCCATAATTCTACTTTAAAACCCATAGAATTGGGTAATCAACTGATAACTAAGTAGTTTTTATCGTTTTATCTTTAGCAGCGAAATCCATCTATACAGATATTGATATTACACAGATGTGGATTCTAATAAATAAGAACAGGGTGTGTTAAAGCATGGTCAAAGAGGCGACAGAGACAGACAGAGACAGACCCTTCGACGTCGATGACAAAGGATGTCAATGCAGTGGGGCTTTTTATTTTAAACTCCACACAACATCTGAAACTTGAGGTATTTCCCTTTCCTAAAGAGTGATAATTTTTCTAAGAACTATTAGGTAACATAAACTAATTTATAAATCAAATTCCCAATGAACCCAGTTTAAGATATTACAAGATCTGTGTTTTTTAAAACAATTCAAGAGGTCATGAATGAAAATATGACCAAATTAAAATGGAAAAGAAGTAATTTTTATTCCAAAGGAATTACCTTTTCAGAGTAGAGACAAGGGAGACAAGGTCCAGAAGGAGAACATTCAAAAGTAGAATTACTGCCTCCTGGGGTTTCTTTGAAACTCAATAAAGAACGAGTTCCTCCTCCTCTTTCAATACTATAAAAAAATTAAATAGATCAAACCAGAACCAAGGAATCAATTTTAAAGCAATCAGAAATCTGGAATTGTAATGGTTACCTCTGAGGGGTTGCCTGTGTATAGAATGAAGATATAGAGATGATTAAGAAAAGGGCATGGAAAGAAAGGATTAATGGTGAGTTTGGTGATGGAACCATGATCCTTCTTCCCAGTCCTCTTTCCCTGCCTGTGTTTTTTCTTTCTCTTTTCTCCTCTTAGTCTTCCGGTTCAATCGCAAAATATGCAACTTGGGACTAGTGAAATCGATGTTTTAAATGCTGATAAAATCGTGAAGAAAGGAAAGTTCTCAGCTGCCCGTCTAGCTCAGTTGGTAGAGCGCAAGGCTCTTAACCTTGTGGTCGTGGGTTCGAGCCCCACGGTGGGCGATTATTTTTGTTTTTGGCACGTTTTGTCTGTCAACGTATGCAAATAAAAGTTCCTCTCAATGTGTTTCATGGTAGTGAAATTGTATTCTCAGGATCTGCGCATTATTATTGCAGCTGGACGTTTGTTCTGTTTGCAATTTGTATTGGTACAAGTGCTGACAACATTTTACTGATGAAAATTAACAACCATGGATCTTATTTCAACATCCAATATATGTATGGATGACAAGATCATTTATTCCGAGTTGAATTAGAAAACAGAAATTGCTAATGTAGGGCTTTGATTCCTTTGATTGATAAATACATAACGAAACTTGGCTTATTTATGCCTAAATATCAACATGACCGTGCATATATAGATTTTTATTCTCATTATGTAACTTGATTCTTGGACTCGCGCATGAATGCGTCATAAGCATCATTTCCTTGCATAAGACTTAAAATCAACACTGAATCCAGAGACTCTTCCATCCAAATGGTCTGCAATCGATAGTCAGTCGTAAAGTGGAGTTGAGTCTTCATTGAAGAAGAAAATGTCTTGTCCTTTGTATATGAATTGATAAACACAATTTTCATAAATGGTCGAGCATCCACATGTACTGTATTTTTGGTCCATTCCAAACCTTCATAACGCTTGCATCTACACCCTCTGTCACTAAGGTTACAAACACGGTAAGCGTGAACAAAAAAATAACCAAGTTTAAGTTCTTGGTATCTATTGCCATGGCTAAAAAATCAAGTGAAGTTTGTAATAAGAAAGAAGAAAGATTTTTTCTAGCTAGTAATTATTGACCCTGAGATTATATCTTTGAAGGCTATGTTGATAATCATTTCCCCTAGAACTGTTTATATTTGTAGGCAAAATAACTTATTATATGGTATTTCTTAGGCCCGAACCATGACAAATTTGTTTTGTAACTGCAGTTGTATGTTTTGGACATAGAAGATTCTATTTGGTCCAACTGAAAACTCTCTAAGGAAAAACTAAATACCTCCACCGCTAGTCTAGGATGCATTTTGGACGTATGAACTAACACCAGACAACCCCAAAAAATAATGCGGATGCGTGTAACACTCCACACCACCATTTTCATCGCAATGGGAGATGGCACCACCAAAAAATAATATTCCCTTCGTTTCAGCAAAAGTGTTACTATAAATTTTTCATTTTAAACTAATTTAGACTAAAATGAAAAAGTGATAGTAACACTTTTGCTGAAACGAAGGGAGTAAATGAATAATTCCCACGACGTCATGGCAACATAGGCTTCCCTCACATCAGGGCTCCCAACCCTCCCCTCTTTTCCACGTCAATGTGGCTCGTCGGATCATGCCAGATCTCCTTCAACGTCTTTAATTCCAACTCTTCTTCGACATTTTATCTACTCTTTGGTTTTGTGGTCGACATTGGATATATTGGAGTAATACATATTCATGACTATTTTTTTATTTAGGCTAGTCTTATACGATTTTGATCTTTCGAAATTCTATACTTTTTACAGTAATTTTTTACCCTAAAAAAAAAGGTAATGCAGTTTGTTGTTGTTGAAAAGAGTTATTCGTTCAAAAAAAAAAATGGTGAGAAAAAGTAGAAGCATTTGGAGGAATAATAATCATCATTACCGAAGGATTTGAAGTATATTAAACGGAAGATGCACTGAAATTTCATGAAAATCTAGAAGAAGTTGTAGATGAGTTTAGAAAGTCAGAATAAAATGGTCGAAAATTTGTCTCGATAGAAAAGAATAAATTTGAATCACTATGAAAAAATCTTGAGAAAAGTTTTACAAGTACTAGTCCATCACCCGTGTGATGCACGAGTCTGTTTCTTACATTTGTGAAGAAAATCTCGACTTAGATTACATCGATTGGAAAAGATTGGACGAAATATAATTTTGAAAATTTATTTATTTTATTATCTTGTTTGAATAAAATCTATATTGTATTAAGTTTTGAATAGAATAGTAAATTGATACGAATAAAATTTATATATGCATAAATTTGGACTCAAAATCGGTTTGGTTATGCCCTTTCTTCTAAAATCGAACATATTATTAAAAAATAAAATAAAAAGAACAAAAACTCGAATATAAATTCAATTTATGTCATAAAAAATCAAACAAATTTACTCCTAAGAAAAAATAACCTAAGTTACAGCAAAATAATAAAAGAAAAACTATAAATCTCTATTCATCGATCTTATTTCTATATGTCACTGTTTCGAGAACAATACGATCTATAAATCTGGAATTGTCAGAAATGAGTCGACGCATAATGGTTATTTAGTCCTCAAAGCATCAAGACGCCACTGCTCCTCCAACTGGGAAGGACCATACAGAATTTCGTGGGCTACTACTGGCGGCTACTATAGGTTGATCACTACAGAGGATGATCCTATAGCAGCAGTTATTCATGGCAAGTGGCTCAAGGTTTTCGATGCCTGAACATTTTGTTATCACCTTTATTCCCTATCTTTTCCTGTAGTATTTTCAATTCCTCCAAAATGCTTACGAGTACCATTGTAGACATCCTTAAGATTTCGATTTTGTTGATTGAGTAGAAGTGCCACTATTTCAAAAAGGTATCTTTATGAATCGCCTACCAAAATATTTAAAAAAAATAACAAATCTTCTGAAATACACAAAGATTCAATTTTAAATTAGCCTTTGAAAGCTAATTCAGTTCTCTCAGAAATGCACTTCTCACCTTAAAACTCAAACCTATTCTTAACTTTGGTTTTCGATTCTTATAAGTTCCAATCGGGTTAGGAATCTTCACATATATATAAAAGAGTCCCACCGAAATGAAGAATCAACACTTGTCTTAGAGACAACCAATTATTGTGGATCTGTGATACTGCTAAATTGCATCACCATATAGACTATCATGCTCGAAGGACGTGTCAAAAAAGGCTCATCCCGTGATTCTAAATTGAAAAGGGATGGTATCAGCCTTGCAACTCCTGGTAATCTCCATCTTCTCAATATTTATTTCATCTTTATTTATCGAATCATCTACCCCTAAAAGTAAAGAAGTTACAGGAATGTTCGGAACATATCAAACACACAAAAAAAGAGCATGGATCATAAAAACCGTCGTACCCACTCATAAATAACATGTATGTTAGTTATAGAGTGATATTCAAGGTATTACACGGTCCAAAATCATTGTAAAGTGTTTCACCAAATTGTGTCAGAAAATAGTTCTACACTACTCCCTGGATCTATGAACCTGGCAACAATTGGTAATGAATATGAACATGAGTCATATGTCAGGAGTTTCGTATGGATGTCTACTACAAAATATTAAAAGGGTGCATCAATCGGATAAACGAGCTAAGAGTTATGACCCAAACGATGAGCAGTGTCAGATCTGAAAACTGTCAGAATTTTCCTGGATACTTCCTGAGTTTTACTGTTGGGTCGTTTTCACGTCCCAAACAAGCTCAAAACCTGGATTTTTCCCTTAAATTACGCAGGAAATTTTTTTCCAATAAAGATTGAGGGGTCCATCATCAAAAACGGAGGTCATATGAAGATTCTACAATGTTTTTCCCAAACACTATACTTCTGCAATTTTATGACGGAAATTGGTGAAATTTTATACTCCCTCCGGCCCATTTTAGATAAATGGGAATGATGTTTTTCAAGTCCCAAATTAGATGAAGGTTTTCATATTTTTTCCCCTAAATAGTCCTAATTTATCCCTGTCTCAATATCATGCACTAGCTAACTTAGAAAACAGTGTAGGAACAACTTACTAAATGGTATAAACATATACTCCACTATATATTTCTAAAACAAGTTTTCTTCACATTAAAGACTACACTAAAATTAGGAGTAGGTGGAAGTGTAATTAAGGGTATTTCTAGAAAAAAAAATTAATATCTCTCTTCTTCCTTAATCTGCATGAAACTTCCTTCCCTTTCATCTAAAATGGGACGGAGGGAGTATATAAATTTGTTCGTTCATTCGTCTCAAGATGTGAAGACATTGATGCAAGATCATGAAAAGCACTAAAAGAGAGGTATGGTTCTATCATAACGGCCATACTTAAAATGTTTAATTCAAAGAAGATATCTACAAAGCAAAAAAAAAAAAAAACGAAACTACGACTAAAAAAAATATAATGAATTCGACCAGAAGACTAGGAATCCGAATCAGAGTTGTGTTGTTCTTCTTCTGGGTATTCTTCATAATATTATTCACGATCCTCTAATTCGGAGTCTTCTCATATACCTTCATCAGGATCCTCCTCCGAGTCTTCTTTGGGCTCCTCATCATCTGTAGGGTCAATAGAACCCACCCGCATGTCATCATAAGCGTCAGCACGCTCAGTTTCACGGTCATCCTCAACTTCCTTCTTCGAGAATGACTCAGACGCTCGTACTCCACATGGTCCCCGTCAGAATAATATTCATCCGCGTTGGAATCTAAGGCTATGCCATAAGGACGAATACCTCACTCTATTAGCTTTGTTTTGCAATCCTTGCAATCATTTGGGAATGTGCTTCTGCATATAATCCTGGAGTTTCTCATCCTCATCCTTCTTCTTCTACAACTCCTCTTGGCGTCTTGATTCTTCTTCATCATTAATCGTGAATATGAGATTCAGAACACATTTACGTGCTTCCTTCAAACGATCGAGAGGCATAAATCGTACGAGCTTTGTGACTTTACTTAAGGAACGACTGATTTTAGACTGTATTTCTTGAGAAGGAGTAACCTTTATTCTTTTACTTTTGTGGCTCATTCTCTTACTTGAAGAATCAGAGTTGTGATCTCGATCAGGAACTGCCATGATCTGTTTAAGATATAAGCAACAAGATGAATATTCAAAAAAAAAAATTTACCTAGGGTTTTAGCTTACCAGGATTGAGCTTATTAGTAATGTTGCTGCTGCAGTTAAAGATCACTCTACTTCAGAAGGGCAATAATGAAACTAGGCTTTGCTAAGAGGAAGGGAAATAGTACTCTCACTATTATTAAGATATATATGTATATACATAACAATATGCACATGATATATGAGAAATTTTTGGAAACCCTAGTTCTAACGGATGATGGGATCACGACCAAGCATGTACCTTGCTCCGAGCAGCACGTACTTGAGGAATGACCGACTCCACCAACTCGTGCAAAAGGATGCGCCCTCGTCTACTAACGAAAAGAAAGAAGAATAAAAGTGTGGTGGCAATGGACGTTTTTGAGCTTTCAGGTCAGTTTCCTAATCCAACAATGATTTCCATGATTAACACCTATATATATGCACAACATCGCCTCCTCACTTTCTCCATACTCACATGACAATATTACGGATAAGAACATGGACACCTATTAACCCCAACTAGGGTTAATGCTAAGGGGTATACATCTCAATACCCGGAAGACAGAAGCTAATTACATCTTCTTATACTTTTAATTTCGATTATGCATATATAAATGTTATAAGCATACTGTCACCATATAATGCTTAATGTGCAACATTATTGTTCGTCACTAAGCATGGGACTTAATGTAGATGGTGGCTTTTTGACAAGGGCTAGAATTATAAAATCGCCATCTGCCTAGCAGCAGAAGCATAGAAATAACCATGCATATTTCTGGCTTTATATTAAAAAAATGAAGTACTATATTTCTACTTATATTTCATAAGAGAATTAAGAATAAAGTCCCTATAAATGTCTACGGGCATTCTGTACTGACTCTGTAGTCTCTCTAAACATTTATGATATTTATGCCATATCGAACCATTCTTAAGTTACATAAATTCCACAGCTGAATTCCTTGAACTTGTTTCGAATGCGCATCGATGTTCTAATAACATTCAGCTATTCTGAAAATAGCTAATGCCTGATCTCCGAGAACGCATTCTAGCTTAATATCCTACTCGTAAAGAGCCCATCACAATTCATCGTTATGTCCTTAAATATATCCAACTTTAGCATTTTACTCAAGGATGTGTCACAAATTATGTGTCATTCCTCTTGGACACGCCTCAATCAAAGAGTAATGCCGCAAGGACGCGTTGTTTCTCATCGCACTAGGCTATCCCTAACATCTCTGCACTAGCCACCAGGTCTGCGCTAGCTTACTAGGTAGCGTCCTAAGGGACGCGCCACATCTCTGCCCTGCCACCAAAGCCACCACTATCTTTCTAGGCAATGTCCTAAAGGAAGCGCTGACACTGAGGCCAGTATTAGCTTTGCTAGGTAGCGTCCTAAGGGATGCACCACTTTTTCCGTGTTGGCACCGAGGCTAGCGCTAGCTTCGCTAGGGAGCATCCTAAGGAACGCGCCACTTTCTCCATGTTGGCACCAAGGCCAGCGCTAGCTTCGCTAGGAAATTTCCTAGAGACGCGCCACTTCCCTTCTCCGTGTTGGTACTAGTTCCAACGCTAGCTCCTTCTTCTCAACGCTTTCCTAATGCCAGCACCAGCCTTATATGGCTATTCATCAAGCCTTCTTGCCTGGATTCTTAAGAGCGCCACGACTGGCCCTTGGGAACTTCTGCATAATCTTGATCTCAAACACTTCTAAATTTATGATGTCTCACTTCTGAACTGTTACCTGGACATTAAATTTACGCCATGTTACTCCTAAGCTAGTGCATGACCATTAAACTTACTAGACTCGACACTGATTAGTCTAATTATTAATTCAGTGAGTTGAGTAACTTGCCTCACTGAATTAGAAAGTTATTAACTTGACCTTATCAAAATAATGGCGGTATATGACATCACTCTTTCTACGAGATATCAAATACAACACATGGGGGAATTCTCATTAGGGTATTGTTCTGGCGGTCTACTACAACTCGTGCGATGTGGCAACACATCCACTAACAAAAAGTTAATAAGTAGTGGGACAGTTTCAGAGTAGTTGAGAGTACAAGGAGTAGTGGTCAGATTGATAGAAACTACAAGGAGTTCTTATTCTCTAACCCTGTAGTTCCATAATATTACGATCTAATCTTGTACTTAGAGAGGTCTTGTGAGGTAGAATCAATTAGATCTCTCTATAAGTTTTGAAGGGTTTAAAGATCCATTTTTTTTACTGACGGATAAAAAGAGTGTTCTTATTTGTTGAGAATTGCGTTGATAACTTTTTTTCCTTGGAGCTCCCTCGAGGAAAAGATTTACATTACCTTGATTGAAAAATATATGAAAGAAATCAATTAGGTGTCTTATTGGAGGAAGGGTAGCACTAGTCTTCACGAAGGACTGTGGAGCATCTTTTAAAGAGAGCCGACACTCTGTTATAAGATTTACAAAAGCATCTTTTACAGATAATTGGGATTCTTTTAGGAGTTTTATAGGTGTTTGAATACAACTGAATATGGGAAACTTTGATGGTATACTTTGTCCCTATTACATCTAGTCCGAATTCGGATAGTAGGTAAGAGGTGTAACATCTAAAATCAGTGTGTGTTCAGTCTGGACTAGGTCCCGGGGTTCTTCTACATGATTGTAGTTTACCCGTTAACAAAATCTTGGTGTGTTTTCTTTACTTTTATTTATGTATTATAAATTCTTTTATAATTAAAGTGAAAGCAAATAAGTACGATAACCAACCTTGTAAAATTCAGTTCTTGGAAAAACATAACACACAAGACTTTCTCTTGTTGGAATTCAAATCTTGAAAGAGATCAATCTTGGTTGTTCTTGGGTAATGATTTTTGAGATCGTCCAAGGAATTTGTCATATAGGTTCACGAATGAAAAAGTTGGTGGTGTACCAGGTACCTACTTCTTTTTACTCACGAACAATAATGTAAAGTTGTATGATATCAGCGAGAAATTGGGATTGTCAGAACTGACGATCTCATACATTTTCCTAGTTTGGCTTGTAGGTTTGTAACTTTATCCAACTGTAAGTGAAGCGGACAAACACGCTGAATTTCTCGACTTTATTATCTAGAGAGTTGATATCTCGATGAATATTTCCAAAAGCTTTTTTGTTCCATATGCATAGATTAGAAGATACGTGTTGGAGTGTAGAGTGTAGACATTAACCAAAGTGTCAACATAAGGTACATTTCATGAATTAGCTAGAAAAGATGGGAGAGAGGGGTAGGTCGACCAAGATCTAAAACATAAGAAAGGTTTATGAGACTTTTGTAGCTCAGGATTAGAATCGAATAGAAAAGGGGTGTGGTCCGAGCTAACCCAAGTTAGATGGCTTACCTTGTTTTCTGAATAAAGTTGTGACTATTGATTTGATACGAGAGCTCTGTCAAGTCTTTCACAAATGTTGGTCGAACCTATGTGTTTTTTTGTCCATACGAATGGTGCATATATATAACCCTATTATGTTGGCCTATATCACTTGCTGACTTGGAGAGTTCTGGTTTCCACCTTGTTTTTCCGAAGAATCCAGGATGAAATTAAGATCACCAATCAGTACCATGGTTATGATACTTCTTTCCCAAACAGAAGAATGTAGACCATTGTGCCACTTTTTCATTTGGATTAATTGTTCCATATATACATGCTATTAATAGAGTTTGATCATTTAATTTAGTATGAAAGTTACAAACATTTGTATCATGTTTGTTTGTGTTTTTTTTTTTTCTGAAACTGACTGAATTCACCTAATTCATCTGGATCTGACTCAATGTGTTTGTTTTTTGAGTCAGACCTTACTAAAAAACATGTGAGTCAGTGTCATGGTCCCATAAATCAGGGATATTTTTTCTCCTGACTCAAATAGATCTAAGTTAAGGATTAGGTTTGAGTCAGGTAGTGAGTAAGATATGACTCAAATTAAAAAATA
Organism: Papaver californicum; assembly: GCA_023531435.1. Taxonomy (NCBI): domain Eukaryota; kingdom Viridiplantae; phylum Streptophyta; class Magnoliopsida; order Ranunculales; family Papaveraceae; genus Papaver; species Papaver californicum. The sequence continues at coordinate 309,392 of JAJJMC010028310.1, forward strand.
AACGATCTGAAATCTAACTCGTGTCTAATCAGGAATCGAATAGATTCAGATGCCGAATCATAAAAAAAAACATGATGTTAAATAAGAGGAGATGAGTTGAGTGTCTATGTTATTGTGCCGGCTATTATGATACCTTTGGCTTTCCCAATGGATGAAATGAAATTGAAAATATTTAAAATAGTAATTACATACGATCTGCCGGAAATTTCATTTCGGAATGCTGGGATTAGCAAAAGTGATTTAGATGATTTTTAGTTAGAAGGGGGGTAATGCCATGTACGTTCCAAGAAAAAATTCCCATTTTTTTGTACGTATCAAGTGGTTTTACTTTCTTCTTTCCCTCTACCCCACCTACCGATAATTCATCTATCACTAACTTATTTTTTCGCCATTTTCATGATCATTGCTGGTTTCCAAGTGAATATGAATCTCTTTGATGTGCATCTAGTTGTTTATTGAATCAAATCCATGCCATTCTGAATTCGGAAGATTTTAATTTTGTGTTGATATTGTTTTTCAAAAAGTTTGAAAATTTCTCTAGATGTGCTTTTAGTTGATTCTTGAATTAACTTTTGGGAATCTTGTTCTTGAAAAAAATTTAAAATTTTGTTTTCTTATTAATGAAAGGTTAATTTTTTGCAGGTGTTTTCCTTGATCAAAAGAGTAGGCAACCAGCTGTAGTAATCAGAAAACATGTATGCAGTTTTTGACTTAAAAGCAGTTGTGCAAGTAATAGCAGTGGTGCTAACCATCTCTGTGGTGGTCCAGATCAATTGGCTGAAGTTTTCTCCTGCGATTTTCAACTAAAGCGCGCAAAGCTTTTCCAAATCATCAACATCACCTAATTCATCATCATCTTCAACCCAAAGAGTTTCTTTTTGCCTTCAAAATGTTCAAACTTGCATTCCCGCAATTTGTAGAAAAAATTCCAGCAATCATAGGTTACCATATTTGACTATCCTTGAATATAATTTCAAATAAACTTTTCAAAGATTTTCACCGAAATAATAGCAGTATATTTAACAAATTTTTGAGAAATTTTGGTAACATGATAAGATATATGTTGATGAATTATTCTCCTAAATATCTTAATATATGCTTAAACCATAATCAAAATAACCAGTCTAGCAAATTAAGCAGAAGAAGAATCTATTATCACTACCATGGCCTCTTCTTCCCAAAGTCACATTGCGAAGCTCTCAACTCAATTATAAGCAACAAAAATAGAACTTCTTAAGATGCAGAGAAGAACCGTGGGCTCCGCTATAAAAATAGATGCAACAGCTCATGAGTGGTCACATAGTGTTATTGGAAAAATCATAGCCAAGGATAAGATGGAAATGAAGCATATTCGTGAAGCTGTTAAAACCTTCTAGAGGAAATATATAAACAAGGAAATTCAAATTCTGGGTTTTAATCTTTTTGTTTTCAAGTTCCACAATGGAAAAGATCAAGAGGATTTTATTAAGGATGGTACTTGGATCATCAACAATACTCTTCTCCACTTGCAAAAGTATAACCCAAGAATTAAACTAGAATATCACAAGTTTACTCATCACGAATTCACTATCAGTTTCAAACATCTCAGACTTGAACACCTAAATGAAGTTCTTGTGGATGAACCCATTGATTGGATGGGAAGGAAATACCAACTGAACCTAAGAACTACCGACCAAGGTACAGCAGAACAATCAAAGCACGAATAGAAGTAGATCTCAAAAAACCTCTTATCCGTAGGGTTTGGTGGAAAACTGTTGTAGGAGAAGATGTTTGTATTCGTTATCATTGGGACATGCAGCCTCGCAGTATTTGACCGAAGTGCTATGTTATTGATCATGTTGATGAAACTTGTACGGAGACGGCACATCTCATATGGTTAGATAGTCTTACTGTTCCGGAATATGAAGCATACAATAGAGAACAAGCTGCTGAACAAGAATCTTCTCATGAGGAAGAACTTGAAGACAAACTGAATGTCATTGAAGATGAAGTTGTTGATGATCTGAAAGTTGATCCTATGCAACACAAGAGAATAAGAAACTCTCCTTTAAACTTTGAACCTTCCCAGAACCCTCATAATATTCAGATAAACCCACCAAACAACATGGATATAACTAGTGAAGCAAAAAATGATATGGACAACATGGAGGATGATGGGATTCATGTCATAGGGTCTGAAACTAATGCTACAGAATTGCCTACCACTCCTGATCAAGGAAACACCAGCGCAAAGGTTTATTTTATATCTCTTTTCGTTAAAATAGTTTATTTCCAAAAAAAAAAAATCATTTCTGCCCATTGTCATAAAAAAAAATTACTATGAAGATCATATCTTGGATTGTCAAGGATTTAATGATCCCAGAACTAGATACCACATCAAAATCTTGCTAGAGTTCACAATCCTGACATTATTTTTTTACAAGAAACCAAAATAAGTTCAGACAAGATTCTCAGGTTATCTCAACTCTGCTTTTAAACCTTTTATAGGTCTCTCTGGTGGCCTCATTCTTCTTTGGAAATATGGTTTCGATTTTAAAGTTCTCCACTCCTTTAAATACATGTTTCATTGTTTAGTTAGACATGACCCATCTAAACCTGAGTAGCTACTATATATCTTGTGTTTATGGTTCTTGTAAGACACAGGAAAAGAAAATACAATGGAGTTTTATTAGGGATTTAGGTTTAGAAGTAAATCAACCTTGGGTCTTGATAGGAGATTTGAATGTTATACTAGACCTTAGTGACAAACATGGCAGCAATATTGCTTCTAGTTCCACCTCACCATCTAGAGTTCATTGTAATCATAAAGCTTGTCTAGTTGATTTAAGTTACATTGGTAAACCATTTACTTGGTTTAGTAATAAGCATGGCACTGGCAGAATTAAGTCTAAATTAGATAGAGCTTTCATTAATGATGAATGGCTTATACATTTTCCTGACTCAAAAGTGTCTCATTTAACTCATCTTGCTTCAGAACATACTCCTATTTGTTTAGATCTTTATAATTGTGCTAACCAAGGAAGTAGAAATTTGAAGTTTTTTGCTTGTTGGTTGAAAGATAGCTCTTTTAAAGATCAAGTCAGCAAAGCTTGGAGTGAAAGTATACAAGGAAGTGAAGTTCATAATATTAATCACAAACTTGCAGTTACTGGAAGAACTCTTGGAATTTGGAACAGAAACCATTTTGGGCACATAGATACCAATATCAGATACCTGCATTCTAAATTGGACAACTTACAGCTTCAAGATGGGAATCATGACCTTACAGTGGCAATTCAAAAGGTGGAGGAGGAAATAAACAAATGCGAAGATATAAAGAATGAATGTTGGATGCAGAAAAATAAAGATAATTTCTTTAAGGAAGTTGATCATAATACCAAATTCCATCATGTTAATGCTAATAAAAGGAGGTTTAGAAACAGATAGATGATTTGCAAGACAAGAATGGAATCTTGTGTCCAGATTCACACAATTTATCAAAGATGCTTAGTGATCACTTTAAAGAAATCAGTACCACAACTTTTCTTATTATGGATGAGGGCTTTTTTGAACACATCAACAGCGTTATCACTCCTCAAACAAACGAGAGATTGTTTTATACCAATCTGAAGATGAAATTCTGGCAACTTTGAAAAGTATGGATCCTTGGAAGGCGCATGGGCCTGATGGATTCCCACCGGGATTCTATTATCTCAGTGGGATGTTATTAAAGATGATGTTGTTCGAATAATTCAAGATTTTTTCAGAAGTTGATTTCTTAGCAAGAAAATAAATCAAACAAGACTGATGTTGGTGCCAATAGTCAAAATACCAAGCTCTCCGTCAGATTATAGGCCAATAGCGTTATGCAATATTTCTTATAAGCTTATCTCTAAACTTATGGATACAAGAATGAAGCACTTACTGAATAGAGTCATCTCACCATTACAATCTGCACATATACCTGGCAGACTCATCTCCGACAATATTTCTCTAGCACATGAAATCATTCATAACTTCAAGAGGAAAAAGAAAGGAGACGGTTATTTGGCTTTAAAACTTGATATGCGAAAGCATTCGATAGGTTGGAGTGGAGTTTTATTATGGAGGTTATGAAAAGAATGGGTTTTGGAGATAAATGGTGTTCCCTTATATATCAGTGCATATCTACAACTGAAATTTCGGTACTTCTTAATGGCTCACCTTGTGAGCAATTGAAACCTACAAGAGGCATACGGCAAGGTGATCCAATTTTTCTGTATCTCTTTATAATTGCCATGGAATCATTTTCCAGAGCAATGGTTGCAGCTGAGCACTCTAACGGTATTAGTGGAATCAAGATTACAAGACGAGCTCTGCCAATAAGTCATTTGCTTTTTGTGGATAACTGTTTAATTTTTATCAAAGCTAATCTCGAAAACATCAGAAGTCTTCAAGGTATTCTCCAAACTTTTAGCACCAACTCAGGTCAGCTTCTTAACTACCGAAAGTCTAGTATCTCATTCAGTCATAACCTGAGTTCATCTGCTACTGCTGACATCCCTAAAATCCTTAAAGTAAAGAAAATGAGCCCTTTTGAGAAGTATCTCGGCATCCCTCTATTTCTTAATAAAAGGAAGAAAATTTCTTTCAGCGGCCTAATTGATAACATGGAAAGAAGATTAACAAAGTGGAGGGGAAGACACAATCCCAAGCAGGAAGATCTTTCATGGTGAAGACTGTTCTTAATACTATTCCTCTGCATCATATGAGCTCATTCAAATTACCGAAAGATACAATAAACAAGATAAATTCTATTCAACTACGTTTTGGGGGGAAGAAAACTGAAAAGAAGAGTCTCTACCTTACAACATGGTTAAGTGTGTGTAAGACGATTGAAGATGGTGGCTTAAACTTTATAGATATGAGATGCTTTAATCATGCTTTGTTAGCAAAGACTGCCTGGAGATTTTGTACAGTAAAAGATAGTGTTTGGGTTGGTTCAATAAAAGCAAAATACTTTAAAACAACATATCCTCTTCATGCCCCTAAAAAGCCAGATTCTACATGGTCCTGGAAGAGTATAAGCTCAGAGTTCGAATTTATAAAGAAATTCATATTTTGGTCTATACAGAATGGTAAACAAGTTCTCATCTGGAGTGATAAAAGGATTCTCAGTATGAACTGCCCACCTACACCAGTGAGTACAGCTAACAACCCTATCACTTATACATATGTGTCAGAGCTCATTGATATAGATAGAAAGTGATGGAAAGAAGATTTGATAAACAATCTTTTTGATCAAGCTACAGCTCAGAAAATCATAAGTATGAGAATCCTTCTCACTAGTGAAGACAAGCTTGTCTGGACGTTGACAAAGAATGGTTGCTTCACAGTCAAGTCGTCCTACTATGCTCTATACAACATGAAACATCATCATGGACAAGCTGTTTATAACTCTGAACCAAACAACATCTGGAGGCAGATATGGGATATGGATACCATCCCTAGAGTAAAGTTGTTTACATGGAAATGTGTCAAGGACATTATTCGTTCAAAAGAATGTATTAGCAGAAGAATTCCTCAAGAAGATACCTTATGTAGCAGATGTAAGAGTTGCACGGAAACTGCAATGCACATTCTTCTGGAGTGCCCTGTGCCAAAGCTGTATGGTTCAGTGCTGGATTTAGGTTTGCTAATACTCAATGGAACTCTCACAAATACTGGATCTCGACATGGTTTGGCATCTCTGACAAGTTTTTGATAGCTAAGATAGTCATCATTAGTTGGTTTCTTCGGAAAGATAGATGTTGTGTTATCTTTAACAACAAACTATCAACTCTGCAGCAAACTATCATCTCAATTAACAAGTTTTTGCATAGTTTTAACTCTGCACAATCTCCTATTAATATCCCTGTCACATCCTCCGTCATCCCTAAATGGTCTCCACCTGATAGAGATTTTGTCAAGATAGAGATTTTGCCAAGTTAAATACTGATGCTTCATTCCGTCATGTAACTAAAACTGGTGGCTATGGTCTAATATTTAGAAATTGTGCAGGTACCCACTTAGCCTCGAGATGTACCAGCTTCAGCGACGCAATGGGTCCAGAACATTTGGAAAGTTTAGCTGTTTTAGAGTCTCTGAAATGGGCAATGCAGTTGGGATTTAAGAAGACTGATATAGAATCTGACTATCTAAGTCTAGTAAAAGCTATCCAAGGAAAGGACGTTGATGTTCCGTGGGAGCTATGAGGATTAAATGAAGACATAATTTTATTTTATTTAGTTTCTTTTAAAAATTGGTCATGAATACACACAAACAAGAAAGCTAATAAGTGTGCTAATGAATTAGCTAAATATACTCGTAAAGAAGGCATCTTCTTTAATTAGGTCGGAGAATCTCCAACTTTTCAGTTAAACATTATTTAGCATGACAGTGCTCAGTTAATATAAAAATTTAGTCTTTGCATAGAAAAAAAAATTTCCCATTTTCAAGACCAGAGCAGTTTAAAAACTCTAAAATCCTACACGAATCGGCCAACCTACAGAGACCAGCCCAGATTGAGGGTAAAATGAAGAATAATGGGCTTTTTCCAAAAGAAGCTAGAGTAAGATCAAAGGTTAAGACACTCAGCAGAACTCTCGGAATTTTACTAGAGAACAAAGGTCAAGAATGGATACCACTCAAAGTAGCTTCCAGCAAAAACTAGAAATTTAAGGAGAACAACTAGGAATTTAAACCAAGCCATGCAACAGAATGCCAATTAGATGCTTGATTTGGAAATACTATCAAAACATTTTAAACAAGCAACAGCGGGCGAACAGAAGAAAAGTTAAAGCTCCAGGGAAGAGTATAACAATCGCAGAATCCAGGCAATTAGGGAGAGTATAATAAACTAGGAAGGGAGCTTGCAGCTAGGGAGATCAAAAACACAGGTAGAGAACTAACAGCCACAATTTGAACACCAAGATGGTATACAATCTGCTGTTAGTAGGTTAAGAGCAACACCCTGTCTAATAATGAGGGAGTATAATGATAAATTATGAAAGTATCTTGTAGCAAGGAGATGAATTAACACATGTAGAGAACAACAGCCACAATCAATATACCTCTGTAAAATTAATGGATTAAGAACAATACCCAAATAATATGAGGGTACAGCTCAGAGAAATATGTATAGACTAGACAGTGCCATATAATGATTACCGGGATACCAGGCTAGGCAAAACTCAGATGTAATAAATCAGCTATCTAGTAGCAGAGAGAAATAGCTTAAGAAAGGTGCGCAGAAACTAAAGTAATCAGACTTGAGAATAAAAGTTGCAGATGGGAGCAGTACAGAAACAAGGTTCAAAATGTCAGAATAACATTAACCAAATCCCAGTGAAGTACAACTACTAAACATAAGGATAAGTATTACTGGGGAACACACAAGTCAATCAAGAATGAACAGATTTAGGAACTAAAAAATAAAAAATGATACGTATAACAAAATGAGAAGATACAAATTCTGTAGCCGGAAGGAAAAATACAGCCATCCGTTCAACTCACTCAAGACTTCACTATGTAAAGTAATAACCAATAAATTAATACACAATCAATGATACATAAGCAAATACAAAATCTACCAAAAATTTCAGATCCATAGATACAGTGTGTTGTTATCTTCCTTTCTACTAGGAGGACACAGCAGGTACAAAATTCAACTCCAGAGGCCTCAAAACTCCCTGTACAATCTCTTGAACTGCTCTGTTGCGGCGGCAAACATCCGAAATCTCCTCAACAGGAACTGTTAAAGATGAAATATCAGCCACAGATGCTGCTTCTGATAAAGCTTGAAGAAATCTTGAACGCTCCACTTCTGTTACGGCTGTTGATGGAATCAACGAAATGCTTTCTTTGGCCCACTCAAGTGCCTTCATCCCGTAGGCCCTTGTCAAGGCTAGCAGGGTGTATGTAACCTGAAATATGGTGATAACCTTAAGAGTCAACCATTTGAACAAACCTATGGTTTATAATTTCATAAGGGATGGTTTCATTGACTCATGGGATGTGATGTCTATATCAACAGATTATCAGTGAACCAACAGGGATTTTTTTGTTGCTTTTGGCTGAACTTCTAAAATCCTCTTAGTAAGCAACTAAATTAGCAAAGAAATGTATTGAGATTCTCTATCAATGTCTCAAAAACAACAAGAAATGTACACATTACCCAAAGTCACGTAGCTGCCAAGAAGCACAAGCCATGTCTCAATTTTCGAGAGACAAAAATGTATGAGAGAGAGAAAGAGAGAGAGAGAGTGTAGCAATGAATAAGTAATATGGTTAAATATGCATACCACTTCTAGTCGAGAACTAGGGAGTGCTCCCGTTAATGAGGCTATCAAAATTCTAGAGAGACTTGGACCTCGAGGAACTACAATAATATCCCTGATAGATTTGTACTGTTCTCCTCGACTAGAGTTTGCAATGTCAAAGACATCTGATAAAAATGTCAGTATCGAATTGCACGCTTCTCTACAAGAAATAAAAGAAACATTAATCAAGGTGAGACTACATAATTTTCAATTTAAACATTCAAAGGAAGAGAAAATGATACCTGTGTTGTATTGTGATCCCTATCATCGCACAATCAATTAAAGGTGGGAATACAGCTGATGCAACAAAAAGATGAGGGCAATAGCGGATGCATCGAGACGCCAACAAAAAACAGTCATCAGCTATGTCTGGTCTGGCTGTAAAGTCCTACAACAGATATTTGCAATATAGTCCCAACCAGTGAATACCAGAACACCAGTAAAAGGTGCTGTAAATTATCAGTCAGTTAACGAACGCCAATCATATTTACCTCAATTTTTGTCAGAAGATGTGTTGTATGGCTGAAAAGTGCTTCAATCAAACTTTGGAGATAGTTTGCACATGATGGGTCAGAGCCAAATATCTGCCATCCAGGAAAAACACAATTAGACAAGTGATAATAGACAGATAGACACTGAGATTGTTCAGGGTTAATGAAGACAGACCTTTATCACTTCGCTTGACAGATACAGGAAACATGGCTGGTGATGTTGTTGATATAAAACCTGTATCTCCTCCAAGATTGCTCCTATTGTGACTCCCATGAACTTTCCCGAAGTTTTTACCTTTTAGAACATTTATTATTTGTTGTAAGAGCCTTATTAATCAAAAGTAGATGTGTATAGCCCTTCTCATTTCAAAATACAGTATATACACATCAAAAGTCGATCGAGGAATTACATAAACCGACAGTAGTAACAATTAAAGGTTCAATCCAATGAAATAACCTAGGGAACATGGTTAGTAACACTCACAGCATATTTACAAGCCCGACAAAGAGACTCCATTGTCCGCATGTCCCATGCACGACTACAGAACATGAAGTCAAACTTAATTAGATATGAAAATGAAAAAAACGTATTTTCACGAAATTAAAGGGGATGTACTCGAGAATCTTACTGATCAAATATGGCTTTGAAAATTGGCCATAATCTATGTATTGCATCTGCCACAGCTTCAGGGTGATTAACATACCTAGAAGAATTACAGTCTCATAAATAAGAGGCATAAGTCAACAAATAAGATAATGGTTAATTTCCTTTTTTTTCTTTGCTCAAAAGTTTTAAGAAAAAGTGATAGTAGAACCTGAAGATGTTTCCCAGTCGATCAACATGAATAGTAAGTTCCCGTGCAAGTGCTTTTTGCAGTTGTGTTGGACCTTGATTGATGAGTTCCTGGTTGATCATATCAAGAAACAGTCAAATTTGTACTGCATAAATTAGTTACTTAGAAAATAAGCGTTTTAGAAAACACGGACCTGTAACGGATTCACAACAGGAAGGCATAATGCTTCCAGGGCTTTTTTTGCATTTTCAGGAGGAAGCTCTGTAATTACCATACTGAAACAGGAGTTTCGAAACAAAGTAAAAAAATATTTCAAACCAAAAAATGCGGTGATTTTCTTTAAGTTATTGAGCATCCAGTGCAATGCAGTAAAGCAGCTTTTTTACCTCAAGGCTTCAACCAAGTACAATGACTCTTCGGCAGAGACTTTATAGCCACCTTGCTCACTAACCGCTCTATGGTATATGTGGAATAGACCATCTAGAGACCCACAAAGCTTTTGTCGGCAATCTATTCATGAGAAGAAATTAATTATTTTGAATCCACATTTTAGAAGTTGATCCTTCAATAAGATGAACTGATTTATGCATCACATCATACAGCTGCAAACACAGAACAGCTTTAGATGATCCTAGTTCAC
>JAJJMC010028310.1:349634-363639 GCA_023531435.1 Papaver californicum
GTAATGACTAAAAATCCTTTGGTTGATAATTATGACCCTTAGAAAAAAAATTTGAGTCCGGTCGCGAGGTCTAAATAGTAGGTATGAATCATAGTTCAAATTTTTCTTGATCTATGGATTCCGTGCTCCAGATATTAGAATCAATATCCGACGGGGTAGAACCATCTCTGTCGAGATGACAGACCTATTTCTCTGTACTATGGATAAATGTACATGTATTTTTCGTGAATGCCATTTGTTCATATAGCAGAATGGATGTCTGGAATGCCTTGCCAAGCATGATCAGAATAACAATTTCATGGAGTAACTTAGCAAATGAACTGCAACTTTCTGATTTTACTTGTTCTTTCTCTCAGATCAATTTTCTATGGCGATACTTCTTCAAAAAGGGATCCAAAAACCTATTTGAACAATGTCTTCTCTCTGTATGATTACTTCCGGAAGGAGTTTTATGCACCTAAAGAGAGTCAAAAGAGAGCGAAACCTGAGGTACCTCTTGTCATCAATACACCTGGATGGGTGAAAGGTAAGCTCGAGGAGTACATATATGTTACAATCATAAGTGTTGATTACCTTCCATAATGGACATGTGCAATTGTTTGGGCCTTGATTTTTCGTCTTTCTTTTTGTATTCCAGGAAATGGTTATGATGCATTGGTGGAGATGTTGAGATACAGTTCTCCCACTCATATGGTTCAAGTACGCATATCTACTGAGAGTAAGAACCTCCCAGCTGGAGCATTTTGGTTAGAGGAGGACCAAGAACTGCCAGTTAGTCTAATTGAAATTGCTTCAGCGCGCCGAGACGCCTATAATAGATCGTAAGTCATACAAGACCTTGTTCTACTGTTAACCATGTATGTGTTTCTATGTTGATTGAGTTGTATCTGATATTGTGTGATTGGAATTGGTATATTGGCTCTTGTAGAGTGACAATATGAAAGGATGCATCGCTGATAAGGGACCTAAAGATCTTTGCTTACTTTAGGCAATGCTTTCCAAGTGATTTCAGTGTTGATACATTCAAGGAACTTGCTCAGGCCTTGACTGCTCATCGTCCTTATGTGGTGTCTATATCGAGAATCAAAGTCAAACATCTGCATTGCCAGGTTAAGCATTTTGACAGAGCTGAAACACTTCTTGTGGTTTACATGTCAACTGATGTCTTTGTTTTAGTACGGCTCTTGATTACTTTGAACTTAGACGTGAAAAAAATAAATCTCTTGTGCGACACTGCAAATTGAACGTTTTGTACTTTGAGAAACACATAAAAGACTGTTATCAAATATTTCAGACGTGGTATACTGTTACTCAGTTGTGCTCTTCCATGTGTTATATAATAACATTGCTGTAAACTCTTTCTAGGTGTCAAACAGTGAAATCTTCTACGCTTTGAATGGAAGTATTGTTGTCCTGGCGGTTAGTTCTGCAAAGTCTTCAAACTGTGAACATGAGACCCCTTGGTTTGTTGGTCTTGGTAAGTTCTATCTTGAGACTTCTTAATTTCTCGTCTTCTTTTTCTTGCTTCTTTTATTGATACTTGTGTTATACTTGTTACTTCTTTGGTTGATACATTTCCTCTAAAAGAAAAAAAGGTTAGTTGTATGTGAGTTTAGGAGTCGGTTTAAAGAAATTAGGGGACAATTCACTAAGTAATAATTACCTAAGAAAAGATAAGGCTGCTAAAATAAGATACATGCTGATAAATAAGTTCTTCTGTATAAAGTATTGTGAAATGCTTATGCTTAAGGAGTAAGGACAATAATATTTGGTTTTGTGTGTGGGATCAAATGAGCAAATGTATCCTAGAGTAAACCAACATCTGAGGCTTTAAAATGCTACTTGGATCAGTTGTAGAGCACTACACTGTTAGACTAAGAATGTACTTTTAAAATTGAACAGTTTTCTGTAAGTGATGCTCTCTAGCTTACTACTGTTCACCAGCCTCCAGGTGCTCAAGTTTTAGTGGGGAACATGATTTTTACATACGAAGATTGGGTTATCATAGGTATTGATATATGCATAGGACAATACCTTATAAATAACGCTGTTGATGGTGCTTAATAACTTAATCCGACACCTTGATGGTGCTCTGGATTTAACTCAAGAATTTTCGAGTCATTTGTGTTGTTCTTTTTCTTCGAGTCATCTGCTATTAATTCTCGTAGGTGTTGGTCGTGGAAATGTATTCCTGGCCATTAATTTTTAATATTTATCAATGAGTGTGCCCTTTTGTTTCGGAAAGCTAAACTGTTATTTATTATTTTGTGAGGCTGTAGTATACTGGTGTTATGTATTTGTGTCGGATTTGATTCTTATGATCTTCACTTACTTAACAATCAGGTATTGTGAGAGGCATTGATGTCTCAAAAGGTATATTCTATGTTCTTACACCTGTTCCACTGAGCAATCTGGAAAAAGTAGATTTCTTTCTGCAGGGACCGCTGCAGATCCCTACTCGTCTATTACAGGTAAATACTCCTACCACGAGATGCTCTTTTATTGTACGGTTTGGTCGAAGTTATCTTTGTAAACAGTTTATTATACAGTGCGTCATCCATGTGTACTCTTACCTATTGTTAAATCTTGAAAGTTATAAACCAGGAAATAGTCCGAATCTCCTAGGTGTGAATAACTCACACATTAGTAGATATTTGATGTACCCAGTTAGTTGAAAAGCTAAATTATATTAAGCCTTGTAACTCAGTTTGCATATGAGGTAGGATGTGGTATTTCCTTCTCTTTCTTTTTTCTCTTAATTGCTTGTGTTTCTATTTCCTCATGTGTCTGATCATGGTACATAATCTGCAGTTCTTCTAACTACAAGATATGTGACAGTTTTCAGGATGCTTATCGCCTTACATGTCCGTAAATGTACTGCTTCAATCATGAGACCTGCAGCAGTTAAGTTTCCACTTACAAAAGTATAGTTTGATTGAAAAAAACTGAGCATATAGAAGCTTGGTTCTGAAAGGGATTAGAAGAATGATTCTGGAAGGATGATAACCATACATCTCTTGTGGAAAAATATATTTGTCCACAGTTAGCTACAAGTCCAGCTGGTGGCTTGAACATTTATGTGTCTACAGACAGCAGACTTTCACTATGGAACCTCTCAAACTATCTGAGCTTGTTTCATTTGTGCAGTTATGGTCCGTGGGTACTTCATTAACTGACTGCTTGTAAGACATAATATCCGGCAATAAAAGTTTTCATGTAAGACAGAAACCATAGATTAACCAGAATAATGAAGTGTTTTTGACTACCCAAAGTTTGCGTGTGCACGAGTATCCCTATTTCCACGCAGTCTATTTGGCATTGTATTTTGTGTTTATGGACATATAGTTCAAATCAGAAAAAGGGTAGCAAAGTAATGTTGTTATTAGTCAAACTTTACAGTTGCGTGTTTCCTCTTTGTACAGATGAATTCCTCCTTTTGTTGGTTCTTCTTCAGGAAAACAGCCCTTCTTTAGACGAGTACAAGAAACAGTGCTACGTTAAGTTTGCAATGTGGACGCCTTAAATTACAGAATATTTATAAAGGCCTTGCAATATATAACAAGCTACCTTGAATTATCTGATTGAGTTTGAAGGAAAATATCCCCTGAATCAAGAAGGAATGGCTTGTTTGCCTCTCTAGATTGCTTACTGATGGGGAGAACGCAAATCTGGTTGCCTGTTTTTAGAAAACTTCTTGGTCATTCCCTGCGATCGTGTCTGTCTGTTTACGGTTCTCCGATCTTTCACTGGCAAACAGCCATGGATCATCATCACTTTTATTCAACCTTGGCCTTGCACTTCTCGCTCATTTTGCCTCGACTACATGCAAGTGATCTCCGATGTCAGTTGGCGGCCTCTCATCGATCGTGCATCATGTTAAAGCCACCAGAAACTAGTTTGAACCAGGTCAATCCGTAGTCCACATATATGGTTAAAGACGAATGAAGGGGACAATAAACGGTTATTTCAGTTGATGGCTAAGACAAAAGCAATCCATTATGGCCATTTTCTATAAGTAACCAACGGTCACAAAACCATAATTTTCAACTTGAAGAGGACACGGAAATTTTTCATTTCTCTTCTCTTTCTCTCAATTTTTATCTTTTTTCTGTGTTTTTTTGTCAATCCTTTGCAGTTTTTCTCTCTGGCGGATCATGATCTCGGTTGTTCCTTCAACCTGTAGGTCATGATCTTCTAGTTAATCTTTGTTTAATCTTTTGTAAGCCTCGAAAGCTTCTTCGACTTGAATACATTTCACGAAAGAAAGAAAGAAAGAGATCTAGCTTGGTTTTCTGTCTTCTGTCTGCACCTATAATAATGTCTATGTCAGATTCCAGTATGCAATCGAGTCCCATGGCGAAAAAGAGAACATTCAAGGAACTCGTTGAACAAAAACTTGGAAAAGTTGCATATTTTCTTATCAATGCAATATTGGAATGGATATTGATAGCTATCTTGTTTATCGATGGTTTAATTGCGTTTGCAGCCAATGAATTTGCCCGTTTCTTTGATTTGCAAATCCCATGTTTGCTTTGCACGAGAGTTGATCATGTTCTTGTACGCCGGGATCCTGATTTTTATTACAACGACTCGATCTGTGAATCACATAGAAGGGATGTTTCATCCAAGGCTTTTTGCCATGTTCACAAAAGATTATCCGATATCCAGCAGATGTGTGAGGCATGCCTTCTTTCATTTGCCACAGAAAATAAACCTAATTGTGATCCTTACAAATCCCTGGTAGGCATTTTAGGGGCTGATCTTGAAGGCCCTATTGACGATCATAAATCTGAGGAAGAGGAGGATCTTTTGCAGGTTGAGAAGAGTCTAATACACCGCTGTTCTTGTTGCGGAGAGCCTCTGAGAGTTAAGCCCACATTTCAGCAAGCATTAGTTCGGAGTCTGACAATGAGCAGAGGTGATGCTGTAGTTCCTCAAGCTCCCACTCCTTCTCCTCGAGCAGCACAAGACACGACGAGAAAGGAGGAATCACGTGACCTTGAGCTGCCGCATATAAGATATGCTGAGCTCAAATTCGCTCCAGACAATGATCTGGTGATTCCAGAGGATGACGAAGGCTCGCTCTTATTACTTCAGGAAAATCAAAGTGAGTTTTAAAAACTACAACATTACACGCTATCCTATTATTACCATGTTTCGACGATTTAATAATGCAGATGCATTTTGTGAAACAGGTAGAGAGGATATCAAAGCTGCTACCGTGCCATTGCTGACAGAATGTGAGGACAATGAGGAAGTGGTTAAGACACCAAGTTTTATATCAAACAGACTATTCATGCCAACAGGTTCAGCTACAGCAAGTCCTAGATGGCTGGCAAGGCTTCCAAGGAGATTTTCTGCCGAAAAAACAGACCTGGGAATGGAGAGTTCAGAAGGAAATGCAGATGGTGACAGCATCCTTCATAACTTGAAGAGACAAGTTCGTTTTGATCGGAAATCTCTTATAGCTTTATACATGGAATTAGATGAAGAAAGAAATGCTTCTGCAGTGGCAGCAAACCAAGCAATGGCTATGATCACTCGGCTTCAAGCCGATAAGGCAGCAATTGAAATGGAAGCATTACAATACCAGAGAATGATGGAGGAGCAAGCAGAGTACGACAACCAAGCTTTGCAAGAAATGAAAGAACAGCTAACCAAGAGAGAGGAAGAAATTAAAGGTTTAGAGTTGGAGCTTGAGAGTTACAGAGAAAGGTTGGAGGAGTGTGAAGAGAGACTTGAGGGGGATGATTACCAAGATTTGAGCAACGGGATAACCACATCGATCGAAGAACTGAAAGTAGATCTTAAGAGTGAGAAAAGTTATCTTCTCGATCGGCTGAAAACGTTGGAGGAAACGCGTAGCTCAGACCTTATTAAGGAGGAAGATAAAGGTAAGTTATTGTAATTTTATTAAAACTCTTTTTTTCTGAACATGAAAGAAAACTTATTGCTGTTTGCCATGGCATTGGCAGGATATATGGGTAACACCAACATTAGCAGAAAAATATCTGATGTAAATGAGAAACTCGAGGCTCTCGAGAGAGATGAGGAATTCTTAACACACAGTTCGATCACTGAAGAGAAGCGATGAAGGGACACGACTTCTCAAGGAAATAGCTCGACATTTGAAGGAGCTTCGACAAAGGGAGAAGAGGCCCTTGGAGATATTGTAGCTTCTTGATGGTTGTATCATCTTTTTCACATAGTTTTCGACATTGTTTGGAAGTTTTTTTTTCCTTTTTAGAGTTGTCAGCTATTCCCCTTGTATTCTTACCCGTAATCCAATTTTCACTTCTGTAGTATAAAGAAAAAATCTAATTGATCTTTCAACGCATAGAGCATTAAGAACAACTCTGGCTGTATTGCTTCACAGTAGTTACAACTCTGGCTGTATCACTTTTTCATTTTAGTCTCTTTTCCTGGGACGGAGGGAGTATAGGCTAACTACCAAACATATTTATCAATCCAACGATAAAACCCACAGAAGTTATGAGAAAAGATGCATAACGCGAGTCTTCACCATAACTGAGCTTGTTTGTTAGTATTAGAAGGTTTGTCATTCTTTCTAATCACTCTTCCAGAGGTGGACTTTTTGACATAGTTCAGGAGTTTTATAGCGGAACAGAATCCAAATGGATTAATTTTGGGTGTAAAGGAGCTCTCTTCCAGCTTATAATTTGGGTACAATGTTTCAAGTAAACATTGATCAATAGTCGAAGCAAAGCATACTCTGATCAATCCAAATAAAGCAATATGAAGAAATCAATAGTTAGACCTAAGAGAGCTCAAAGTAAAACTATACGGAAAGTTTTCTCTGCATTACACAACTGTAGTAACAGGAAATATGTTGTTATTGCTGCTTCCTTCCTTAGAAATACAAACAAAATGCCCAGCAAAAATGACATGTAAGTCTGTTCCATTAACCACCAAGCATAGCAGCATACAAACAAGAATAGTAGCAGCAGAATCAGATCTCCAAATGGAAGAATGAAGATAATCATCACCCAGTATCTCTGCCCATTTAACACAAAAAACCTTCTTTGCTAAGACACATCTACAAATAATCAGCAACACATAAGAAGAAGCATTACCAACAAGCGGCACCAAAGATACTGAAATTATAAAAAATAGTCTGGGGTTTTGCGTGTTGTATCCGGTTCAATCTGCCGAGGTGCAGGATCAAATCGAAGAAAATTTTGATCCATGTTCTCTCCAATCTCAAGTATTGCCGCCATATTTCCACAACGATAACAATAGTTTGGCGCACTGAATACTGTCACCACATTCTTTTCCTGCAAAGTTTTCATATGAAAATTTAAAAATACTTGTAGTGCCCCAGAACGTACCTTGGTAGAAACTCAAGATAAACTTTCATCGAATTACAAAACCATCTAGATTTACCCACCTGGGACCAATTGTAACCTTCCATTACAAGCTGATGTGCTCTCGCAATGAGGGTGAGTCCATTGGTATGATTGAACTGAGCAGCAATATCCTGTCCGAATGTGTAGCCAGCTCCACGAGGAGAAATACCCCATCCACAGCGGTCATCTGGGTCAGACCACAGGAGGTCACACATTGGTCCTTCATGTGGAACCTACACTCCGACCAGAAAAGAAACAAACATATAAACACCAGGCTTTATGATATTATAAAAGCTAGACAGACAGTAAGGTAGAAATGAAAAACTACAAGCACACCTCCTGTATACGGTCCAATGCCCGGATATTATCCAATGTATCCAAGGAAGGAGACAGTCCACCATGCAAACAGAAAACCTACAAAGTTCGCCAAATGCTTGTCAGAACTCAAACGTTGATAAGTTAACTCCGGCTGAAAAGATCTGCGCAACTAAAACACAAACCTGATTCTCAATAAGAGCAGTAAGAGGTAGATAGTCAAAAAGATCAGTGAAGTACTTCCAGACATTTGCATTTCCATATTTTCTCAAGCATTCATCGTAGAATCCGTAGCTGAAAGCATAATCCACAAAGTTAGCGACTACTAATAACCATTGAGTGAATAAGCTGATGAATAGAAACATTCAAAGAAAACATGCCAAGGTCACAAAGGCTCATAACTTATTACCTTCTCCAAAAAATGCAAGATACAACACACCCAGTTTTCCTCAGAAACAAGGAAGGTTTCTTCAAATTATTATTTTGTATGTAACTAAATACCAACACAAACAAAAATGCAAAACAAATCTAGATATAAGAAAAATAAAAGAAACCTAAAACCAATCAAAGAAGCAGTTAACAATGAAAATGAAATTTTTAGATGACACCAGTATTTTCTCAAATCAAGGAATAGATTCCAAGCTCTACATCTAACATAAACCAGCTTATTCTGATAAGATCATCTCAATACACTCTATAATCAAGAGCAGTATAACATGAGAACATACAAACTGACTGGAAAACATCCCTGGACAAAGAATAATCCTACATGACTGATATTTTGGGAACCATACTGGTGTCAATATATCTTTTGAGCTCTAGAGTCTATAAACAAAACCTAAAACAAACCAAAGAAACGTTCACGCGGGCAAAACGAATCTCGATAGAAGAAAAATAAACGAAACTTAAAACGAACCAAAAAAGCGGTTAACACTGACAATGGAATTTTGAGATGAAACCAGTATTTACACAAATCAAGGAATTTCCCAGCTCTAATTCTAACATAAACCAGATTATTATGATAAATTCTTCTCAACACACTGTAGACTCAAGAGCAGTATAACATGAGAACATACAAACTGAGAGGACAACATCCCCAGACAAAAAATGATCCCACATGACTGATATTTTGTGAACCATACTGGTGTTAATATATCTTTTGTGCTTTAGTACTACTTGAATTTATAAACAAAACCTAAAACAAACCAGAGAAACGGTTAACGCGGACAAATGAATCTCGGTAGAAGAAAAATAAACAAAACCTAAAATAAAACAAAGAAGCGGTTAACGCTGACAATATTGAGATGAAACCAGTATGTACTCAAGTCAAGGAATAGATTCCAAGCTCTAATTCTAACATAAACCAGCTTATTATGATAAATTCTTCTCAACACACTGTATACTCGAGAGCAGTATAACATGAGAACATACAAACTGAGAGGAAAACATCCCCGAAATATAATCCTAATCTTCTGAGCTTTAGTACTACTTGAATTTATAGGGATGGAAGAACATTCGACTGACAGAGACTGGCAGGGGCCAATCAATATCATAGATAAGCAACAAGACATGCATTTGTCTTTTGCCCTCCAACTCCAAGCAACAAGACAATAAGTTTAGGAAAAGAAAGATCAACAGATGATGATATGACTTACACTTGAGTAATTTGCCGACTCTCGTGATTGCCTCTTAAGATTGTAATTCTATCTCTATAACGAACTTTCAAGGCTACCAATAGTGTGACAGTCTCCACAGAGTAGTAACCGCGATCTGCAAAAACAGCAGAAACCAAATAAAAGAGTCAAACAATAAGATTTATTAAAATCTCATTGTATAAGAGTAAGAAAAATAAATCTGATTATGAGAATCGGACACCTTCTAAGATGCAATTGCATTTTCAGGTCATCTTAAGAGGGATATTAAGAAAGAGGTTCTAATTGCCAGCTGAATTGCCCTAAGAATCTGTATGCTCACAAACTTATGCAGTCAGCCTAACGTTATTTCTCACCTGCCCTTCAATATGAATACTAGGTATCATGTTTTCCATGACAAGGAACATCAGCCGCAAAACCAAACTTCTAGATAAATCAACAGAACAATCTACACGAACTTGGCCAATAGACTCTATAACCTCTTCAGACAAGCCATTCAATGACATCGAAAGTTGATACAAAGCATGCTATCCATTTGACAAGATGAACTACTGAATACCCACAAGTGGTGGATAAGTTCTACAATTAAAGTAGTGTTTTTGATCTCAAAAGTGCATGTCAGTTGTGACCAACGAAAAACCAATTGTTTTAAATTACTAGCACTCTTTCTGGATAGTTACACAGAGCTATAATAAATCACACTTGAGCAATATCTCAAAATTGTGGTCATCTGAGAGTAGATGCTTTTTTAAGGTTCCAAGTTTCCAACACAGACTATGACGATGCTAACCAGAGCATGAAATGGATAAGGAAGTGGAAATAGCAACAAAAAAAAGGAAAACTTAAACTGAAACTACATCTCTCTCGATACACGAATCAAACTAATGACACGTGACAATTTCATTTCTCCATTTTTCTGTATCTACTATGAAAAACTAATCAAAAGCATACATAACCTATAATCATTAACTAATCGAATGAAGACAACAATAATCATACTAGAAATGACACATAAGTCAGCCGCAACACCGAACTTCTACACAAATCAACAGCACAGTCTACACGAACTTGGCCAATAGACTCTATAACCTCTTCAGACAAGCCATTCAATGACATCGAAAGTTGATACAAAGCATGCTATCCATTTGACAACATGAACTACTGAATACCCACTAGTGGTGGATAAGTTCTACAATTAAAGTAGTGTTTTTTATCACAAAAGTACATGTCAGTTGTGACCAATGAAAAACCAATTGTTTTAAATTACTGGCACTCTTTCTGGATAGTGACACAGCTACAATAAATAACACGAGCAATATTTCAAAATTGTGGTCATCTGAGAGTAGATGCTTTTTAAATTTCTAACACAGATTATGACAATGCTAACCAGAGCATGAAATGGATAAGGAAGTGGAAATCGTAAAAAAAAAAAAGAAAAAGAAAACTTAACTGAAACTACATCTCTCTCGATACACGAAATCAAACTAATGACACATGACAATTTCATTTCTCCATTTTTCTGCATCTACCATGAAAAATTAATCAAAAATATACATAACCTATAATCATAAACTAATTAAACGAAGACAACAACAATCTTACTAGAAATGACACAAAAGTCATTACACGTTCATTTCCCCACACTATTATCTGAACAAATTGTAATAATCCTAAACCCGATGATATAAAATAAACCACAAAACATCAAGAACATCATAATGTTTTATCATAGCAGATCTCTACACAACAAAACTTTTCGATCAAAAAATTCAGATGAATTTCTGGTCATTCCAAGCTTATATAAGGTGATGAATTTTTTTACCATTTCAGTTTCTTCAAGGGATAATAATTTTACTAGGGCATCTATTTTATATTCTCTCTACGAATTCTAAAAACAAAATTAAAGACTCAGAGATGAAGAAGAGGAAAACTGACCTACGTAATCTCCCATAAAGAGATAATTAGTATCAGGAGCATTACCACCGATCCGAAACAACTCAATTAAATCATGAAATTGACCATGAATATCACCACAAACAGTAACTGGACATTTTACAGGTTGTACGTTCCATTCTTCAACAAGAATTGTTCTTGCTTGCTCACATAAACCTTTTACGTCTGCTTCAGATAATGGTTTACATTCCATTAAATGTTCGATCTGATGATCTAGATCTGCATAAGATGGCATCGTTTCTTCGATCTAAACAAAATCAAACCCTAAAAAAAAAAAAAAAATCGATCTAAAAAATTCAGAATAACAACTCAGAAATTGTTATTAAGCCTCTATATTCATTCAATGTTTGAGGATAGAAGAAGAGAAATTGGATTGATTGATTTTCGAAATTAGGGTTTCAGATGGAAGAAGAAGGAGAGGAGAGAGAAAGGGAGTGTTTGGTTGAAAATTTCTTCTCTCCGTTTTTCTTTTCTCGAAATAATAATATTTTGATTTTAGTTTTTATGGGGTACCTTAGATGACTCTGAGAACAAAAAAGAACTTGGACCGGGCAACTAGATAAAACGGAAGAAAACCGGGAAATGCAATGTCTGCACACGACAGATGTTGGATTGCCAAAAAGATATTGCATTGCGCAGTGCAGCTTATACCGCTGTGATCATTGTTTAGCAGCACGACATAGCATACGTCGCTCAACGGTTATACCTTACTGCTCTTTTCAAATCCCCTATAGCTACTTACTATTCCACATATTTCAAATCACACCTTCACTAATCATCTCTATGTAGTTTTTCTTTTGAAAAAATGACATCAAGTTCATACCAAAGATCATCTCAAGCGTAGTAGAGTTTGTGGTCCAAATTATGTAATGGGTGATGATGAAAGTATTTGTATAAATTACGTATAGGGTGTAACCTTTTGGTAAAAATAAATTGAAATTTTTTGTGAAGAAACTGGGAACCTCAATCACTGTGATAGAGATGGATTGTCGCATCGTCTACAGAAATTGGTGAATATATAGCGATGCAAAAGAAGCGGTAAAACTGAAGCTGATGTGGTAAGAATAATCCAATCTTTATGTATAATAATTTTTCCTAGATTCAGGAACAAAGATGTAGAGAGAAATGACAAAGATCACATAAAAATGGTTTTCAATTTAAAAGTGTTTCACCATTCTGGGGGAGTTGGAGATTTAACACATACTTCTTGGAGGGTAATCAACAACCAATTCGATTTCCATAATCCCCTATTTTACAAACATTTCAAAATGACACACCATATCCTTCACCTGAAACCTCTTCACCCTAAGATATTGAAACTGAAAATCAAAATCAATCAAATTCCAATATCAGAGTTTATAACACTGCAAAAAAAAACGAAGAGGTGGGGGATAGAAAGACGTTAAATTAGGGATAAAAGAATCGTAAAATTGTTCATCTTCATCAACCGAGTTTATCATGTTCGAGTACATAGAACACGAGCGTCTGGCAGAATAAGAAAGATCATCACAGTTTGGTTTGGTGGTAAGAAAGCTTCGAAAAAGTCAACTCTCACGTGACAAATATTACTCAGATTATAGCAAGAATATAATCCTTTCCATGAATACTTCATATATGATCAGCAACAACTATCATTATGGCAAAAAGAATTTGATATGATACAAAAATAATTAGATGAACAACCAATAGCACAACCTGTCCACTATGAGGACGAGAGTTCCTCTGAACATGATTGAAAAGATTAAGAAGATGCCTATAACATTAATTAGTTTAAGTCAGTTTAGTTTCAGTTAAATATAATAGTTAGTTTGTAATAGTAGTTATGCTTAAATGTAGTATTTAGTTTGAATTAAATGTAATAGTTGTAGTAATTTTTTTTCCAGGACTAAATCCTCTTATATGCCGTGCATCATACGAATAATTAAATTGAGGTACCTGATAAGGTTTAGCGATAATCTTTTGAAACAAGTTGCATTGCATGCGGAATCTACGAAGAAAATCTTCACCAGAAAACACACATCCATCAATAATATAATCTTGTGTCATCCTCTCGTGGTTAAAATGTCGGTCTCGCCTCGTTCATCTCATTCTAAAAACTTCATCAAGCTTTAAATGCCTAGGTGTTATTCCTGAATATAATTGGAACATAATGTTTTGGTGCCTTCTAGCCTTACCCAAGTTTTCGATCAATTATCTCAGAATCTCCATATATATTTTTCTTCCTCGTCCTCGTATAAATTCATATCAATTTTTATTTCCTCTTTAGAAAAATCAAGATCAGAATTTATGACGGAGAAAATAGATTAAGTAAATTCGAAAGAAAATTAATTTATAAGATATATTAAGTGAAATTAAGAGGGGTGTGATTAAGATAAGAGAATGGTATTGGATTTTATATCGAAGGGAGAAAATAGTTGTCGGCAACACAACATTGGCTACACGGCTTAATCTTTGTCGTCTGTGTAGAGACAACTTAAGTTGTACGACCATAATTCTATCGTGCGTTATATAACGTATCGTTGAATCCATTTTCCCATAATGGAGAACTATATTTGTTCATCCACTTAGCTTCGCAAATTCTACATTTGCCAATTGTCATAGGAATTTCCGTAAAGTAAAGTCCAATGCCTTATGAAAATAAATATTAGTTGATCATTTCGAATATAAACACTGTTGGAGAAGTATACCTTCCTGTAACAGAAAAACACAGACACAGAG
>JAJJMC010028310.1:393639-458863 GCA_023531435.1 Papaver californicum
TTCTCTTGCTTCTTTATCGTTGTTGTTTTTCTAATTTCTGGTCTGGTCTTGTTGATAGTTTACCTTTTTGACAAAAATCATCAGATTTACTACTCTTTTGTATTTTGATTCTATAAGCTTAAAGTATCTGTTCAGTTAGTTTGTTCTACCTAAAAGGAGTTTTGTCTTGTGCAGTTATGCAGGCAAGTGACCCGGTGGACCTGTTCATCCTGCCTGGTGAGTTGTTTTTTTTTCCCTTTTTGGTTGTTATTTTAAGGATTTATTGGATCTGTTTCTGAACCAAGTGCCTCGCTGATTCCTATTGTTTTGTTGACAGGACTTGCTTTTGATAAATCAGGAAGAAGATTGGGTCGTGGTGGAGGGTAACTTCATAATATATATCGTGCTTACTTTTGGCATACTTATATCTTGAACTTGTTTTTTCTTTTTATTGATCGATTTGAACTTCATGCCCTACTTTTCTTATTTGTTGGATAATAGGTACTACGACACATTTCTGCTGAAATATCAAGCACTTGCTTCCGAACGGCAATGGAAGCAACCTCTCCTAGGTAGAAACAACTATTTGCTCTAAATGTTGTTTAGGGTATCAATTTACTTTCCTCGTAATAAGTTTTGTCTACTCTTTTTTGTTTGCAGTTGCTTTATCTTACTCTCGTCAAATATTGGAAGAGGGAGTCATCCCTATGACCCCCCATGATGTACTTGTAGACGCCCTAGTAACATCATCTGGTGTAATTCCCATCAGTAAGACAGCATTGGAGAGGATGTGAAGCAAGTGATGGTTGATTGATTTCATGTTTTTAGAAATGTTTTCCGATTCATTTGAGTTTCTTTGTTTGCATTGTAGCTTCCGCGGTCAGTTGAATACTTTAAAATGTATAACAAGGATTCAACATTCTCATTGTAGATTTTCTTTTCAGATTAAACTGAACACTATTTGATAATATCATTCTCTTATTTGCTATACAAAGCCTGAGCCCTTGGATTTCATCCCTGTCTTAGGAAATGAAACCACTGTTTGATCAATTCAAGCATTTATAGACAAATGATAAATAATAAGGTTTTTCCCGTTTCCTATCCTCAATTTTTCCTGTTTCCCATCCCAATAATCCTATTTACCACCTATATAACTTTTAAAATATCCTAAATACCATTTGCTTTGATTTTGTGTTTTACACAATTATTATTTTCATTCCAATCCTCATCGCCTCCTCTCTTTTTCGGTTCTGATATGCACACCATTTATACTCTGCACTTCATACGTATGAACAAACAAAAATAGGCTTACGATCAAGAGTCTCAACGCCAAACTACCTAGGAGGACTAGGTTTGCATATTCTTAGCAAATCATTGTTGTCAGTTTTCAAGTTAAACAAACAACGACAATATCAATACTACAAGAAATTCTTATATATGATGTAGTAAAAATTCCCCAGCAGAGAGAGAACACCTCGGGAACTGTGTACCAGTATATATGTGAACCATACATACCATATGAGTCTCCTATTGAAAGTTCTTGTAGTTGTTTGGTATGTGCGGACCACTGAAATGCTGGTCGTCCCGAACAAGACGACTTGCCATTAATATCATCTGTACTAGGCAGATCAGTTCTTCTAAAATTAAAAAATAAATAAAAATTATTGAATATCGTTAATTGATTAGGTTACTTATTAACCTTTAAATTTCGTTCACAAAATAGGTTTTCAATAGAATTTAGATCATTTTTTGATTATTCAATTTATTTAGGTTTTGGATATTTTTTCCTAGATTTTTAATAATTAAATCTTCCATAATAATAGAACACCAATTAATAGTTGTTGATTAATGTGTCTATGTCTCAACGAATTAGATATATTCCCTCTGTCGAAGTTATATAGGCGGAGAACATATTTTTATTTGTCCAACTAGATAGACGGAGTTCATATTTTAAGATTATTTTTTACACATATGTCCTTATTAATGTTGTATGGATATCACCACAATTAACTTGATGTTTCTAGTATTGGCAACATAAGAAGGGGTAGAACAAGAAACGAGATGAATTTTTCTAAAACCTAGATTTTATTCTTAATATAAGATATTTGAATTATCCGCCTATATAACTTGGACGGGGGAGTAAAAGAAAAAAGACATATGTACCATAATAATTGAATAGAAATCTAACCTAGGGTTTTGATGGTTTTAAAAGTTTTGCTAAGATTTCGATAGTTTTAAAAGTTTTGCTTAATGAACATGAAAGATTATTGAAAAAGAAGACAAAAATAATAATAATTATAGTCAAGATTGGTTTGACTTTTATAAGTGGTATACACGAGAAATAAGAATTGAAAAGTAGATTATTTTTGAAAATCGTGAGGGGATGAAAAAAAAGACTAATAAGATACGCCAGCTTCCGAGACAAATGATAAATATACCTCAATTTGTTGCTAATAAACCAAAGTATTCCGAAAATGTTTCCTATCTGCTAAATTTCTCCCCGAACAAGGCCACGTATCGAAAGAATTCCCAACAGAAGATGTCTGGACTCCCTCTACCATCGGGATCTGAAAGGCACATGTATCGGTAGGGTCTTATTTCTTAATAATGGGACCCCTGCTCCTCCACGAGGATGGGAATTGGTAAAATCTAGGGTGTAGACGAAACCATCCTGTGGGGATATTTTTCGGGATGGTAGTGGGGATGCGTAGCATTTTCGTTCTTATTCAGGCTAATAAGTCCTTGTTGGAGAAAAATGAACTTTAAAATGTATTTTGGTCTTGGTAGGAATGGACTTTAGGACCTAGAAGTCACTAAGGGACACTAGCTCATTTTTCACTATTGTGAATGAAGACCTTTAGTCCCACATTGGAGAAACTAGAGATGAGTCCTCTCTTTATTACCATAAAAATTGCAACTAAGGGAGGACCCATAGGGTTTAGAAGCTTTTACGGTTGGAGGAGGACTAAGACAATGGGCTAGTTAGAACAAACATACTTTTCACACATGTACGGTGCTTCGCACCGAAGCACGCACGCTTACGAGCTTGCGGAGCTTGCGGCTGTGGGTGTGGGTGTGGGTGTGGGTGTGACCGTGGCTAAGGCTGCGGGACTGAGTGTGTGTTGTGGGCGTGGCTGAGGCTGCGGACCAACCAAGACTTACGTTTTTTGAATTAAATTTTGTTTTAAATGTGGGGACGTCTGACCCGGCTAGAATTAAGCTGTTTTAAAGAGAGAATATTTTCTGGTCGTTTTATTACCGTTTCAAATTAAACTTTGCACTTAAATTTTTGATTAAATACAAAATTTATTCTCACTCAATACTGTGTGGATTTCACTCTTCTTTTGGCTATAAAAGAAAAACGAGTTTTTCATTTCAACTCATTCCAGAGCAGGCTACTATCCCTAGCTTTTTCCCCCTCTTCTCGCTTTGTTTTGCGCAACTGTGTGTTTATTTCCCTTCTATTATCTTGCTGTTAATTTCTTGAGGGTGATTAGTATTATGCTTATACTAATCATAATGGGCAGTTTTATCCTGGACACATCTTTTCTGTTGGGGTATAGCATCTCTCATTATTGAGGAGTACTCGAGGACTATTGTGTTAAGGACAATTTACTGAGCAAGTGGCTTTGTCCTTGTGTGTGTATCAATATCAGAGTGTATATCATTTCAGTGACTTTCTAACGTTAACAATTTTTTCTGTTTAATGTTATTTTCATTGTTACAGATCCAACAGTTCTCACTCAGGTCTGTCACTCAAGTCTGTTGTGAATTTGTCATATTGAATGAGGACAAATTCTTAATACAAGTCTGCAGGCCTTCGAATGAGGACGCTTTTCAATTATTGCCATTTTTTTTAATAAATCAATTAGTGTCGTTAGATTTAGATTTAGATTTAGATTGCATCATAATTAACTGTGACACGATTGTTTTTTAAGTGTGAAGTGCACGAATAATGATCTATAGTTTCACGATTTCCCAGATCAATATATTGATACTTTTGTTAAAATAAAATAAAATAAAATAAATAAAAATTTTAAAAAATTTATTATATTAATATTTTGGATTGATTAGTTTTTTTGGTTTTAGCTTTTGCTCCTGCTAATACTACTATACCTTATTTACTAAACTAATAATACTATAAAGAGAGCTTCCCGTGCTACTGTGCTTGAAGCTGGATTTTTTCTTTTTGGATTTTCGTTTCTTTTTCTTTAAAACATAATACAAATAAATAAAGAGTATTAATGTAATTTGCATATTCACTTATAAAAGGAGTTCACCCTGCTAGCACTTGAAGTTAGATTTTTCATTTTCTTCCTTCGCCCTTGCTTCATATTTTTTTTTTGGCGTTAATTTAAAGTTTAACTATAGGAAAACCTTTGAAGTTAGATTTTCTTTTTCTGATTTTGCCTTTACTTTACTTTTTTTTTAAAATGTAGTATAAATAAATAAGGAACGTTAACGTAATTTAAATATTAATATTTTCTCCATCTTATTTTAGTTATTTAAATATGGTTTTTTTTTAGTATTTATGGACGATCTGACCTACCCTGCCCTGCCCCTGCTACGACATTTGCACATTTAGATACTATTACCGTACTATCAAGAAGACTAGCTTCAAAAGGTATCTATCCAGCAGTAGATCCTCTTGATAGTACGTCAACTATGCTCCAACCTCGCATCGTTGGTGAAGAACATTATGAAATTACGCAAAGAGTTAAGCAAACTTCACAACGTTACAAAGAACTCCAAGATATTATAGTTATCCCTGGGTTGGACGAATTTTCTGAAGAGGATCGTTTAACTGTAGTGGGTAATGTATTTAGGTTCAAAGCGCTTCGCGCTCTATGTCTGGAGGATCTGCGAATTCCTGTTGCTTATGTTAAAACTTTCCACGGCCCACCTCACGGTATCCAAGTTGAAAGAGATAAACTGAATAAGTATAGTCGTCCCACTAGTTTACTTGCTAATATTCATATTTTTCCTAAAGTTTTTTGATTTATCCCTATCTTAAATTCAACCACTGACTTTAAAAGTTGTATAGTTTCAATTTACTGAATATCTTTCTTAAATACTAACATCCTGAACAAACTCTCTATTATTCCCTTTATCGTTTTCTCTATATATGAAACTAAAGACTAGGCATATTTTTTATAGGATATACTAATTGAGGGTATACATGGAAAGTTTTTTATTTTCCATCCCTTCCTTAATATGTGTGCAAAGTCCAATTTAAGCAACCAAAATGGGACAGAAAGAATAATATTTTACGCCTACATTCATTTTCCAAAAATGGATTACATAGATAGTTTTAAGGGTATACACGTAAATTAGTATAATTCTATCATCACGACGTATTTAACTGTCTGACGGATTCTTTGTGCAACTTTAATTTGCAATGATAAAGAGAAATTTTGCTTTTGATTTATAGTTTGTCTTAAAAGCTAATTGCCATGTTAAAGTAATAGATACTAACCGTTAGAAATAAGAAATTATCAGTAGCTAAGTACTTGGAATATGAATGTTTTGACGATATATTTGTGGCTGATCAATTCCTAAACCTTCAACATATTATCAATAACTTTTTGAAGGTATGGTGATTGATGAAACTTTTCAAGTATCTGTTATCAATGAAAATCATGGGTTAACGGATTGGACACGGGAATATATGTTAAAATCCACTAAATACCCATACATACTATTATTCTCTTCGTCCCATGAAAAGAGTTACTATCAACGTGAAAAGAGTTACTATCAACGTGATAGTAACTCTTTTCCTGAGACGGAGGTAGTATAATTTCACTTTGTCATCCCTTGTTTCGGTCCTCAACGTGTAGTTGTGTTGCTCGATTAACCATTCTGATTATTGCATAACTTGTCTACCTCCTCATTACGTCCTTTTGATTGTAGCTAGGGCGGAGTTAATTGTAGGTACGAAGACAAGATTTCGAAGCCGTCCACTTTTATCTTACTTAGGATCGCACTCGTTTTACTTAACTTTATAGATCTTACCGTCTCAATTTGATGTGGTTTCCACTTGGCAGCCATTATGTGCCCAATAAGACTTTTAGGATCCTCGTAGTTATGACGACCACTAGCAACTCTAAGCATTTTCCACACTTTACCGTCAGACATTTTAAATGGGTATCCATACTTCTTTGAATTAATTTTATAGTTCCTCCATGTCTTCTTTACGTACTTACGATCATTTTAAATTGCTTTTATTAGTTTAATTCATTATTCTAAAAATCTGAAAAATATCTTTATTAATTTTCCTTGACTCAAAATTTTCTTGAATTAATTAGTATAAGTAATACACACTCCTCGTGGGAACGAACCATATTTGCTATTGTCTACATCTTTCGACATTGTGCGCTTGCGATAAAACAAAGTCGGTTTTCAGCTTAGTAGGAACTAGAGAGTTCTGCTCTCAATTCAAGTATAGAAGTAAAAAAAAACCTTTTTTATTTATTTATTTATTTCATGGGTCCGAACAAAACGAAAAAATCTATTGTACGCATCAATAGGCAAAAGGTATTGTACAACCAAACTTCAATGTTGGACGCTTGTATCTGAGTTGTGGTAGTTTGTTCGAATCTCTTGATGTCATGTCCGAGTCTTCTCTGGTTCTCTCGATATGTTGATCTTCGTCTTAACTTGCTCTGGATTCGACCTGAGGCGATAGTGGCTTCTTGTTCTTTCGTTAGTCACGGCCCGAAGAGTGTACGTCGATTCTTGTCATGTGCATTAAATGCTTCAGATCACACCGCACGTGCTCTGTAAGCTCATTTAATGTTCAATCTACTCTTTCAAACTTGACTGTTGATCTTCTCTTTTACTTTCCACGCATCCTTACTTCTGGTTGATGTGGTAGATATCTCGTTTACCGTGTAAGACCAAGAAATCTTCTTCAATGCTTCACCTCATCTTAATATTGTAATCCCCTAACTTAAGATATTTACACGTGTCCTAAGATATTTCTCCACTACACCAACTGTGGTAATTGAGCTAAATAATTACACAGGAGATAATATCTCTATCGGTTTGATTATTATGCAAGTCTATTTAGAGTTTTTACGGATTCCAGTTTCGGTATTACAGACTGAAATAGACTAAGGATGTGTCCCACTAGATACAAGATTTGTTTCTCCAAAACTCTTCCTTGATTTTTCAAAAGTTTTTCAAAAATCACGGTTAAGAGTCGAATCTCTTAAAGTTTCCACTAAAAAAAGTTCGAGAATATGTTTCCACTGAAGAAAGCAATGGAAATCAAAGTTTTTGGTGGAACTTGAGATTTGTACAAGCTTTGTCCTGTAGATGGCATAAGGACTACAGTTAACTGCTTCTAAATAAATCTTGAGGCTTATGCAAGGATCTTGGAAAAATTGATTGTATCAGGGTTATAGAAATTTGTGACTGGACAGATTCGAACTGTTAACCGCCTCAGAAAAGGAATCCAGAAACTCCTGATTAGCTCGTTTTGAATATTTGTGGCTATGGGCTTTGGCTGGTTTAGTCCCACATTGCCTATATTACAAAAGATAAGTTGCTTCAAATAGTATGAGCTGCTCAATGAGCTTGTCCCTTCGGGGACATCCGATAAAATTGGAACGATACAGAGAAGATTAGCATGGCCCCTGCGCAAGGATGACACGCACAAATCGAGAAATGGTCCAAATTTTTTTGTTCTTTTTTTCCCTATACGAGAAAAGATGAATGTCTGGTTAGTGTTCCGGTCATGGCTTCTTTGATTTTCTGGTCCCTATCATGATTTTTCCCATTGTTTGTCATTCTTTTTACTTAAGCTCCATTGAAAGATAGCTTCTGTAAACTAGATATTCTTTGCTCTACCAGAAGGTAGCTTCAATTTGAACATCTCTGGCCAGGCGGGCTGGATTTCAGATTATACTACTATACTTTCCCTGCTCAAACTCAAACAAGCTGGCCAATCCAGTTCCAATGATGTCCACTTTCTTATCCATTTGGGCATTTCCTTTACCGTTCAGTTCTTCTTAAAACTCTATTCATTCTCATGTGGTTTTACTGTCCGATACATTTACTGTTCCGTATTCGGCGTTGACTATCTGTCACTCGCTTAAAGACCTCTAGCTTAGCCTAATGAAATCTGACAGATCTTTTGATTTTTGAAAGGGATTGGAACTCCTACTGGCACCATGGATCAGAGAGCTTTTCTGCTTCAAAAATTCAGTATCGAGGAGCGGAATCAGGTAAAGAGCTCATATTTTTCATTGGTTAAGAGGTATCATTAGTAACTTTGGTGCTAGAATTATTACTTATAGATAGGTAAATGCTGCACTTGAACAAGGGGTAGAAGCAGTGAAGACCCTTGTCAAGAATGGTTTAGATAATAGATATTCAAGGGGCTGAAATACAAAGGATGTCACAAGGTTGTTCTCCAACCAACCTAACTGTAACACAAAGTGCGCTCAATGTAAAGAGTGAACAGAAACAGATTATATAGTATTGCACCAAAGCAAAAAGAATACAGAAGTGCTTGTGATCTTTTAGGGATCCCATAGAAGATCTCTCTTTTTCTGTGTTGTTTTTGTTGTGTCCTTGTTCCGTGCAACAAGCAAATAAGCATAGTGCCTATTCAGTTTGACAAGCAACAGCAATCGATGGATGAAGAAATGCCCAAATCCATAAGTCGTGTTGTCTAGTGTTTTATAGCTGCAACACTTGATAAATTTAGTTTTTGCAAGATTGGCAGGGGCCGCGCGAACGCGTACCCCTCAGGAACAAATTATGACGTAGACTCTACCTCTAGGATAGATCTTAGGCAAGCACCCTTCCAAAGTGCAATGGAAGTCACTAACCTAGGCCATGATCCTTCATGATCAACCCCGTCCAGGTAAGTAAGATTTCAAGGTGAATTTCAAGCTTTTCTTATAGCTTTTATTTTCTTCATCTTTTCTCATAACTAAACAATGTGGGACTATTAGTTCCTCACTAGGAAGGGACCATCCAGAATTTCTCTTCAGCTGTTAGCTTCTTCTCAAGGAATTGCAGTTTCTTTGCCAATATAAAACCTGGGTTGTTGCAATAATTTTTTTACAACAGTTAAGTTGAGGGGCGCAAATTTGAATGGTATAGGCACCCCAGTCTTCTCCTTGGGAGATAAGCGCTAAAGGCCTTCACCCAAACTTGCTGCTCCAGCCTAAGGAAACTATCTTCCCATTTCGCTCAAAATTAGCTAGAACTCTGTCGGTGCGGCTCGAACTGTCATTCCTGGACCATGTACAATCGGACCCAACTAAAGGAAGGTCAATCAGCTTGAAATGATCGATTATCTGATTGAACTGACTCATATTTGAAGTGACAGAATGATCTCCACTTATCCTATGGCTGTGTCATGTTACCACTCATACAAACAGCTTCCCCAAAGAACCGAATGGCATTGTATACTTCCTCCCAAAATTGATCTCAGAATAAGTCCACAGAAGGGCCATATACAATCATCAAGTTCCACCAGAAATTTTCAGCTTTAAGTTTATACCTTACTGTAAACAAAAAGTACCGAGAAGCGAGTCTTCAGCCTCCATCGCTTTATACCAAATAAATTTTTGATGGGATATCTTTTAATAAGGATATGGAGGATAAATAATATGTTTTCAATTATCATTTATCTTTTCTATTAATTGTTTTTAACCTATTTTATTTCCAAATATGTAAAAAAAGTGATGATAAGCAGATGGGTGGAGTGTATATATTTTTTGTTTTTCATTTTAATAAGTTTTACTTAATAATTAAAATAAAATGTGAAAATCTTAAGAATTTATTCCTTTTTTTTGTTGTAGAACATGGTTACAGCCCTAAAAAAATACGTAAAATAAAATATTTTTAAAATAAATATTATATATATATATATATATATTAATCATCTGCGTCCAGTCTAAAACCCAATATATTTTTAAGATAGCATTCATGTCCAAATTATCTATGTATTGGTCAGGTGTCAATCCTATAAAAATTGGACTTGATCTGATCGGGTCGGCTAGTTGGGTGCGTTTTGCTCAGCTATGAATTCTAAGAAACCTTAAGTAAAAGGCTCCGCTCTTACTAGCACACTACTTAAATGAAGAATAATTTCCACTTTGATCTTATTGCCTAGAAAAAAAATTTAAATTTGGCGCCAGATTTACTCTGATCCTCGTACGATAACGCAAATAACATATGTTGGGTTTTAGATGGATCTCTCATCTCCGTGGACTCAGAAAAAGCCCTAACCAAATTATCTTCCTTCAATGTAAAAAAAAAGGCCCTAACTAAATCAAGGTTGAGTTTTGCTTCAAACAAAAAGAGAATTTAATTTGAAAGGTACGAGTGAGGTTTTCCAGTTTCCTTGTTTTGTATTGTTAGAAATTCGTGTGAATTGGTTTGAATTAAGTTAAAATTTCTGTAGTTGACGTTGGTTTTTTATATAAATGTGGAGATTTGAAAGATTTTGCTTGGTTTGAATTGATGTTCGTTAGGTGTTGGCCTTAATTTTGAGGTAATTGGGCTAATAATAAAAGGGTTTTGTTGGTATAATCTGTATGCAAGTAAGTTGTATATGAAAAAGATGATGTGTTTAATAAGTGAATTGTAGTTTCAGTTAATATTTGTGCAATAAAGGTTTTTGAATCAAGTGAATTTTTTGTTGATTACGAATATTTTGTGGTTGATTAATATGTTTCTTGCAAATAACTATAATTAGACAACGGTTCCACTAGGTGTTATGGATTCCTCATGTAATTTGGTTTAATTTAGTAAGTTTTTTGTGTTTTTTTGTAATCTTTCGGTATGTTACTTTTCCTTTTTTAAGCTTCACCCGATTCTATGGAACCAATTTGATACGTATAAGAAATAAGAAAAGTACCAAGCACACCATAATTTTTTCGATATCAACCTATACAGATTTACCTTGTATAACCTTATTGTAACAATAACGATCTCAAGAAAGGCAATCTTGGTAACAGTCAAAGTTCATATTGAAATAACTATGTGATCTTTACCAAGATGTGATTAACGTAGAAGTATGATCACATAATTATAACTATGACAATTATATTACGAAAGAAAAAAAATCACACAACACACAAGATTTTGTTAATGAGAAAAATTGTTTGTCAAAAAATCCTCGTGACCTAGTCTAGTTTTGAATACTCTCATAATCAAGTCGTTAAAAAAACTGACCACTGTAACTTCGTATAGTTGAGACCAAGTAAACAATCCCTAGTTATCCAATTTTTTAAGTGTTCATGTTCATAAAACCAATCTTGCCTATGCACGTGAATCCCGAGACAAGGTTCATTATCTTGAGTTGATTCACTCACTTTAAAAACTTTTGCACCTAACTCCTTTGGATTGTAACCTGAAAAAACAAAGGAAAAATCTAATCCAGTAACCAGCTTACTTATTAATCACCCAAATCAGTCGTTTGATCAGTGATAAAGTAGAGTAAAGGATCTTTCGATTATATCAATAAACTCTTTTGGTCATAAGATCAAACTAAGACAATGGTTATCGAAATAACCAAACTAAGCTTGATTCTCTGGGATGAGCAAGATATATCTAAGCAAATAAACGTTGCTAGACAATTTGTTTGATCTCTACAACTCTTATGTTTATTATAGTAAAAAACTTGTTAATCCCAGATAATCAAGTTCGTAAAAAGTCATACAAAGATTATAACCAAAAATAAAAGTCTTCAGGTCGTCAATCTTCAAGTAACTGCTGCAAGCAACTTGATTCCACTATTGGTTAAACACACAGATCGTAGTCTGTTAACATTGATTGATCAGTTCTATCCCACAAATCCAGAATCAGTTAGATTTGTGATAGTCAAATCTTCAGGCAAACTTGAGTGGCCTTATATCAGAAGAGAATGACCATGGAATAAACAAGTTTGATCTATTGACATAACTTTATCGTTAGTCCATAAATAAAATTACAAAGAAAGAAAACTAAAAGACAATGTGATTCTTAGTTTCCCTCCAACGATTCTAATAGAGATTTTTGATCCCAGAGAAGTCTTTAAATGAAAGGTAATGCAAGATGTTTTAACTAATTCAATTACTCATATTTCTTTCAAGTTAGCTTTCTTACACACAGAAGTGTGTTCTGGGATGAGTTTGTAAGGATACAAGACTCCCTATTTATAGAATTATGACCAAGGCATTGTTTGGAAACACTATCTTCCAATTTCGAAAATTTTAAAAATACGTAATAAAAGTATATGTATATGAAATTAACAAATACCTAGTAATTTCCAACTCATAATCAATTTCTCTCATAGTATGACAACTAAGATTAGCTAGCACACATTCATATACTTGAGTAATATATCCACTAGAGATATGCAAACTTTGGGAGTTGAAAGCATATAATTTCGATACCATAAATGATATTGAAAATCAATATTATAGGATCATGCCTGTAGAAGAAAAAAAAGATAATGGAGCATCAGTGGATGATAAATACGACTTCACAACTGGAGAGGAAAAACTTGTGAATTCCCATATAATAGTTTTCACTCACCTCGAGCAAATTTGTTAATGACATATGCGTCTCAAATAAAAATCATTTGCAAATATTCATACGCTAATAAAATAAAAGTTATATGACTAATTTATTTTACATGAGATACATTTTGAGAAGTTGTTTCAACGATTGGAAGCTTTGAAACAAGAAATAAAAGTTATAAAAGAAGCTCATCCCACCGAATCTAGTGTGACAAGAGTAAGTGTGTCAATTAATAAGTCGTTCATTAAAAAGAGTTTTCAAACATACAAACTTATAATTGATTTATTTTTTTCAGTGGGTGATGGCTCTCGACAAATATGAAACTATCCATGGGAAGACGTTTATGCATGAGGATTGCTATCGCATTTTGGAAGAAAGTACCTTGTACCATTTCAACCTATATGCTTAAGTATTTAAGTGTAATCTAATGATTTATTTTATTTCATTTCCTTTAATGTTACGTGATGTATGCCTTTTCGATTCAATATGCATAATCCATTCAAATGTTAGAACATTAAACACAAGTAATGTTAAACATCATAAACATATCCATAAAGTAAACAAGTTTGTTACAAATCAACTTTCAAAATGATGTTCTTTGTCAAAACAACCACAATGTAATTTCGAGGACGACGAGCATCAACACTAGATGAACCACGAGATATTTTATCGTGCTTTGCTGCTAGGCTCTTAGGCTTATTCTTTCCAAACTTGCTAGCATAGTCTTCATTATCAATGTTGTCAATGAGTTCTTTATGCTCTCTCATCTGCTCAATTGATAAAGGCACTCCCGCATTTATGCTCTCAGCTAGCTTATTGGAGAAAAATGCAAATTTTTTTTCTTCTGTTTTTAGACAATAGCAATCAAACGTTTATTATCTAAAATATTAAGTTGTAATATTAAAATCAAAAGGAAATAACATTACGTACCAGCCTTTCATAACCACTTGGTAGAGGCCCCAGAAAAATTGTATCTTGGACTTGCTTAGATCGCCTTTCCCTAAAAAAAATAAAATAAAGAACAATTATTTCCAGGAAGACACCGTTTAATCACTACATAATCGGTAGTAAATTAAACAAAGTAACTACCGATTGTGCATAATCGGTAGCTCGAGCTCTACATTATCTACCGATTGTGTATATGGACGCACTACAATCGGTAGTTACATAAAAAGATTAACTACCAATTATGCGTAAATTTGGGTCCAGGAATATGATCAGTAGTTTATGACTAAATCTAACTACCGATTATGGTCGATGTTTTTGAGGAATCACTAACTTACAACAATCGGAAGTTTAACCTTATACGAAACTACCGATTATGCCCAAATTTTGGTCCATGAATATAATCGGTAGTTTATGACTAAACATAACTACCGATTGTGCATGATGTTTATGATCAATGAAGAAAAATAACATAATCGGTAGCTAAATACAAACACGAAACTACCAATTATGACATCTAAGCTAAAACCCTTGATATTCTATCCTTGATTCCATTCGATTGAAGCAAAATAAACACAAATAATGGTAAATCCTTACCTTATTGGAGCCATTATAAAGTTCTGGAGAGGCTGTTGTTGGAATCGGTCTCCGTTTCTAGGTCATCATCTTTGTGTTCTTCACGTTCTTCGCTATGTTCTTCAACAATCTCTCGATTTCTTCTCATTGTTTCTTAAATTTCCAAATGAGAATGGTTTAGGTTTAGGGTTTTAAACTTTTATTAGTGAAAGGTTTTATGGTAATTGTTTGATTAGTAAAAGAATATTTTAATATTTTTACATACCCTTAGGTCACTCCTTAGCCACATCCATAGAATTGGTTAATAAAATCGTCCCAAATTAATTTTTGGTCGCCCTCGTATTGGGAAAAAAAGGGAGACGTTTGATATTAAGCAAATAAATGCCCAACCTTACCAGATCGGCGACAAGAAGTTCAAGATTTAATATAAAAAACACTTGCTTAGTTAACCAAATCAGCAGCGAACAGTTTACTTACTCATACAATATCTAACTCCATTGAAGACGAAGATAAAAGGCTTCTAGTAAACCAAGATTCAAAATTGCAGAAACCTATTCTTAAATCTAACCCAATTCCAACTAAAATACTGTAAAAGATAAACTTAAAGGAGAGCTGTTCAATTACTACATAGCAGGGTTTTAAGGATCCCAACTTTTAGAAATGAAATGAGAGATATTACATCCTTACATAAGCTTTTACGCTCATTTTAGTACTCTTTAAGATCCTCCAGATATATATTGATGATTTGCGTAGGGAGAGCTGGAAGCAATCTTAATCACCTGAGCCACCCCACATTTTAACACGCTCTGATGCCTGTTCAGCCTGCAATGTAAGTTTTCTCAGCATCAGACCAAATTATAATACTATCCATACCATCCTGACACTATACTACCAACATCCTTTGAACTTTGGGGGATCACTCTCAACGTTTCGAAGCTTTTTAAGAAAAAGATAAGAATACTCACCTCCTTGGTCCAGTTGGTTTTGCAAATGATTATCAAGAGGACAAAAGTTTGTAAAGCAGTTCCACAAAGCATTCCAGCCCAAATACCCTGTAAGTCAGTTGTTAATTTTTCTCACAAGGCCTTCGATAATCCTAGTACTTCATCAAACCAATTTGAAAACAGCAGAAAAATAGTGCAAATTGATAAATCAAATTACCTGCACTCCTAAATTTGCCTTGTAACCCAGAAGGAAACCCAAAGGAAGGCCAAATATGTAATAACAAGCTAGGTTAATATAAGCCACCAAAGCTTGCCATCCACCTCCAACCGCAACACCTGCAACAAGGTTTCAATGGAGTTAAAAAAAGCTCAAAATCTGTATTAAAGCTTTGTTGGAAAAGTGTAAAAAGTTGTGTGTTTAAGAAAATTAAGTTCAACTATGTTCTGAAAATTAAGGTTCAACTATAATAGATACCTGATATAACTGGTTGGACGCTATTAAGCACCATGGTGACACCAAGAAGGTAAGCAAGGCGAGCAACAGCTTGTTGAAGTTCTTTGCTGCTTGTGAATATAACAGCGAAATGATCCCTGCTAATTAAGATAACTAACATGAAGAACAGCCCTATAATGAGAGACTCGAGAACCACAACCATAACCGAATACTTGGCAGCTCTAGGGTGTCCAGAACCAAGTTCATTTGAGACCCGAACGCTGAAAAAAAGTAGATAAAAACAATCATATCAGTAAGTAGAAGAAGAAAAACCAGAAAGAAATGAAATGAGATTCTAAGTGTGGTTGAGATAGTTTGAGCATGTACAATTTACCTTACAGCAGCATTTATTCCAATGAACAACATGCCTTCCCATCCATTAATGTTCATGCTGAAACAAAAATAAGAGGCACCAGATAAACGAACCAGCTAGAAATTGGAAATAACATGCCTTCCCATCCATTAGCGTTTCAGAATACCAGTTCCATACGGATTTCGAATCTTGATTTCTAGCCAAATAAACTAAAATTGGAAAATCATATGATATCTTGAGGACTCACCAGATAGAAATTGACCCAACTGCGATCACCGCATTTCCAAGATGTCCAGTGAGGACAACCAAAACCATCATATACCAAACCTCTAGGCAAAGCATAACAGCAGAAGCTAAGGAGAGTCGAACAAAAGCCCATATCTCCTTAAATGCCAACCAAGACAATCCTTTCCATCCATCTGTACACCATTTTACTACGTATGCTACTTGAGCCAAAGACACAATCCAACCCGAGATGTCATATGCAACAGCAGCACCAACGGTACCCCAACCAAATACATAGATGAAGAGCCAGAGCAGAAAAACATGAAAAATCAAAGCTAAAAATCCAATCCAAGCAAGAACTCCGACCTTGCTCTGGGACTGAAGGAACTTTTGAGCTGGAAAATTGATGGCAAGTGAAAACATCTGAGGAATGATTTGGACTGCGAATTGCCCGGCCATTTCTGAGATATCGTCTCGTTGTCCAAGGAGCTTCAGGACCGGAGTCGCAAATAAGTAAATGGGCGTGAGGATAATGCAACTCACAAGTAAGATTATCCAAGAGCGTTGCATATAAATCCCAAGCATGTACGTCTGCCCAGCACCAAAGGCTTGCCCGCATAGTGTCTCAAGTGCACTTCCCATTCCAAGCTGTGTAGAATAGATGTTGATTACATAAATAGTGATTATTATGTACTTTTAGCAGCTAGTGTAAGTATACTTAAAGCCTCCCCCTGGTGTAATTGCGTTAATTTTTAGTGACGATTACAAATCAAAGATCAAGATCCGATACTCTACTTGTATCTATAATATGAAGCATAATGGTGTATCTATAATATAAAATCTCCATTAAAAGAAACAGAAGAGAGATAGGGAGAGTACCAGAAATCCGAAAGAGAAGTTGGAGATGACAGAGAGAGCAATGGCAACGGCAGAGAGTTCAACATCACCGATATGACCAACAAAGATCTGAGTAACAGAATTGATACCATATATACATAGTATCTGAAAAGCGATAGGACCTGCTATACTCCAAAGCTTGATTGATTCAAGCCAACATATTGATTTAGCTTGAGAGAAATTGGTAATTAGAGGATAATCACCCTCGCATGTATCAATAGATGTGGTTGGAGCATGATGAAGGTCGACAACTACCGCTTCTGCAACGTTGTTACCACCACCGTTGATAAGCGGTGCCTCCATCAACCCCAACACCGACGACGACGACGACGAGTCAGTCTTTGTGTTTACTCCTCCCCCTCTTTGATCTCCTCCTCCTCCTCCTCCTCCTCTATCGTTTACTACTTCTACTAATTCGTTTTCCTTCCGAGTAGCTATTTTTACTTCCTTTTTATAACCATTTATATTTTGTCCTTATTCTTACTTACTTTTCCCCTCATAATCACAGTCTTTTCTTTGATTCTATTGTTTTCCCCATTTTGATAAATAACAATTTTACTATGTATTTATTGTTTGATTAATCTCTCTCATACTCTTTAATGGTGTATATGAGGTGACGAAACAGAAAATAATCTTAGAATGTATTGATTCAGTCTTTATGTTTCACGAGAAAGACGTTTCCTAAGTTAGAATGAGTTGATCAAGTCCTTGTGATCCTTCTGCATATATTATTACGGAGAATTATAGGTAGTTAAGAGCGTCCACAGAGGAAAGTTGATGCATTTCATTTCATTTCATTGGTCATCCACAATCTTATTTACAATCTTAGAATTTCAAAATAGTACACAGAAAGAATTAAGAGAAAGAGAAATATTAAAATAAAATCTACATTGAATCCGCTTAATTTTTATATTAATATAAAAATCTTTTAAATAACATTACATGACACAAACCCTAAAATAATAAACTCATTAAACTAATAATGACTAATTTTTAACCATTATTCTACCGAATCAAACCTAAATCCTAAACATGTTTGGATTATAATTCTAACACAAGAACCAGTTTGCTTGATCGACTTTTGGAGGAGAGTGATGCTAACACAGATGAAGTGCCACCGCATTCGAGTAATATCGAAATCAGTGGACATTTATTCGATTTTCTTTATGCAGCTCAAGATGCTTCAACTTCTTAACCACTGTGGGTAGTGACATTACTAGAGCAAAGCCTACAAGTTTTGTCGAGAGTTCGCCAGAAAGTGAGTCAAATATGTGTTTGGGCAGAAATTCTCATCAGCCCAAAATAACCAAAATCATCAACAAAATTATCAAAAGAAAATATAAGAAATTGTACACAGTGATTTAACGTGGTTTAGCCCTGAATGACCTACGTCCACGGGTAGTGAAGTTGAGAGGATTTTATTGATCAATTTAAGGGTTACAGATACAAAAGCTCCATTAGAGCTCTGGTTTTACAGTGAGATCCAGTTCCAGAGAAGAAGAAGCCGATCCCCCTTTCTGTTCTTCCCTATTTTCCTTATAAATGAAAGTTGTAAAGTTGCAAATGATGTGGCCTCTTCAACCGTGCCCATCTGTTCTTCTTTCTTCTAACGCCTCTACGTGTCACTCCATGCCTATTTGTCCACCTCAAGTTTGGATGGAGTTTCCCCTTGAACGGTCTGGGATGGTCTACTTGGCTTGCGGGAATGAGTCAGTCCATCGGGATTGGCTTGGTCCAGCGGAAATGAACGGATCGGGACAGCATGTTCGGGTCAGAAAAGATCGGGCACCAGTTGGAACGGGAATTGCTGACGTTACTTCGGGATCGGGACGTAATGACGTCGCTTCGGGACGTGATGACGTCGCTTCGGGATCGGGACGTGATGACGTCGCTTCGGGACGTAAATGATGACGTTGCTTCGGGAAATGATGACGTCGCTTCGGGCCAAATTAGGCTTCGGACTTGATGACATCACTTCGGGCGAACATCATTTTGTCCCCAACAACTCGCCCCCTTTTTCTTGAGAGTTGTTCGAAGAAAAAGTCTTAAGAAAATTACCACTCGTCTCGTCTGAATCATAATGTGGTTGTTGATGTTGTTTATGCATTTCCATGTTATGTTGCATTTTTGTCCCTGCAAAAAAAAATTTTGTATATATATATATTGATCGTTAGTTTTTTACCACAAGGTTCCTTTGAACCCTGGGTTGAAATTTTTTGCAACGAAGCACCTCCTTCTATGGAGTTATGACATTCGAGATCCCACAATACGAAACAAACCCGAGCCAGGGGTAAGATACAGGGTTGGTCCCGAACGGAGAAATATCGGTAAGAAATGTACCTGAAATGTAGATGAGAAGTATACTTGAAAATCATCCAAATATTTGTCATTTCTCATTTCTTATTTAAGACATATCCCATATTCTTCTATATACATGAGAAGCATATATAGAAAGAAAATATGAAATATATGTTAAATAAGACATGAGAAATATCCAGATGAAATATCATTTTATTCTGAAGTAATTGTTGTTTGAGAGATCTGAAGTATACGAATGTAGAAGTATTCGCCTTCCGAAAATATTTGATGATAGGTTGAAAGAGATACCCATTTTTGAATGATAATTCCTGTAGGAGCGTTCAAATTGCCGCAAGAAGTATAAGAGGTATCGCCTTTCAAAGAAGTTCACAATAAATTGAAGCATTTACTGAATATTCTTCGTGAAGTATGAGCCATTTGAAGTATCATTTCTTGAAGGCTCATTTAAGGTATTAATTGCTGCCTTATGTTAAGAAGTACAAGGCATATAACATAAATTAGCGAAATATATTATTCCTATTTAGCATTAATAAATTATTAAAATTAAATACCTAATTGGCGTGTAGTATTTAACTCATTTCACAGCTAAAAATTTGATTTCTTTATAACATGCCCCCCAGTGCATCATTATTGCATAGCTTAGGGCTTTTGATGCGCCATGCTTAGGGCGTCCCAGTGATATTTGCGACTCTAATACATATAATAGGTGATGTCGATAGAACAAACAATAAATGAATATTCATGAGTTATGTTTCACTTCAGTAATTAATTAGAAATAGTTGTGGATACTGAAAACCCTGGTTACAGACTCTCCCATTTGATTTTTTTTATTAGTTTAGTTTGTTTTATTATTTTATTCATTAATATAAAAATCCCAAATATTGTTTTTGGTTAGTTGATTAGAGATATTGATTACAGTATTGTCCCCGCTCCATGTGGGTTCGACCCATACTTGCTGTTGTCTGCATTGTAGACACCGTATGATTGCGGTTATTATAAATAGGATAATCTAAAATCCTATCAAAGATGGATTTATAATTTTCAAAAACAACCAAGTAGAAGATATTAAGGATGATGAGAGTGGCAGTATCACAAGACTAGGTAAGCGACTGAGAAATAACCAAACCCTAGACAATGAACCTATTTTGGATCAGCTAAACTTATCCATACTCAACTCCGGTATCCAAAGAGAGATACAAGCAACACAAAGAT
The DNA here is from genome assembly GCA_023531435.1 of Papaver californicum. Classification (NCBI taxonomy): domain Eukaryota; kingdom Viridiplantae; phylum Streptophyta; class Magnoliopsida; order Ranunculales; family Papaveraceae; genus Papaver; species Papaver californicum. The sequence goes on from JAJJMC010028310.1 coordinate 414,068, forward strand.
CCACAATGAGAGAGACACAAGCTAACAACACTGGTGGGAAAACTAAGGTATTCATCTTTGAATTTTTTCTGTCGTATAATTTGTTTGCTAATTTTAAAACTTGCCTGCATTATTGTGATTTTACTTTTTCCTTGAAAAACAGTTCTGATTTCTTATGCTCCAAAATAAAAATATTGAGTTGGAATGTGTGTGGGTTTAGGAATAATACTACTAAAAACCAATCTTCAAATGCTTATTAGGTCATACAATCCAGATATCATATTTCTCTCGGAAACAAAGAAAAAGTTGAAAAGAATGCAATACCTAGATGCTAGGTTTAAATTTCTTAATGTTATTTTCTGTGAGCCTATGGGTTTGTCTGATGGTTTATGTTTAATGTGGAAGGATGGAATAGACCTTCAAGTTCTAGATATTAGCTACAACATCATTAACTTCCTGGTCAGATTAGATAGCAGGTGTGAGAAAACTTTTCTTACTTGTATTTATGGTGCCCTTAACAATGATAATAAATATAGGCAATAAAATTACCTTAGAGATATGAGACTTTGTAATCCCGAGTCTTGGTTTGTTATAGGAGATTTAAACTTCATTTTATCTCATCAGGAAGAAAAAGAGAGAAAATATTGTGGATCAATCTGAACTAGATCATTATAATGTTATTCTTAGAAATAATGACCTTCACAATATGGCTTACATAGGAAACCCCTACACCTGGTCAAATAGAAGATACTGGGAGTAATTGATTCTAGAGAGGTTCGACAGAGCATTGGTGACTCTTGACTGGCTTGATAAATTTCCAAATGATGGTTTATATCATTTGACTGTCATAGGAAGTGACCATTGTCCCATTCTTTTGGTGACTTCCAAGAAAGATAATACTACTAAAAAACCATGTAGATTCAATAGAGCTTGGTTTAAAGACAGTACTTGTGCTAAGATAATTAAGAATAATTGGAACTGTAATATGTCGGGGTCTTATACTTTCAAATTTACTAAAGGTCTTAGTACTACTAAACATATCCTTAGAGACTAGAATTACAGACAGTTTGGTAATATCTCTTCTCAAATAGCTAACCTTGAATCTTAACTAGTTATTATATCTAGGAATAGGCAGAATCAAGATACTGCTAAGATAGAGGAGCACACCAAAAATCTTAAATTCTGGTATGATGTGGATGAGGATTACTTGAAACAAAAAGGTAAAGGACAAGCCACGAAATTTGATGATATGAATACTAGTTATTTCCATCACAAGGCAGACTTTAGGAGAAGGAGAAACCAGATAGACTCTCTTCAGAATAATATGGGCATTTGGCTAACTAAAAGAGAAGAGATATCTAAAAAACTCAAAAGATACTTTTTCAATATGAGTAGAACCACAAACCCGCTTGATCCTCCCTCTTATTTGAATAATGTTAGTTCTTGTATTACTTTTGTTGATAATGATATGTTGACTGCTATTCCTACTTCTGAAGAGGTAAGAAAAGTTGTTTTTGATATGAAACCATGGACAAATCCAGGTCCTAATGGTTTTCCAACTGGATTTTATCAAATGATGTGGGACACTGTTGAGACGGATGTTGTTAATATAATTAAAGTTTTTTTTTTCATTCTCATCGTAGCTACTTACTGCTCTAATTTTAAAAAATAATAGACCAAAAGGTGTTGTTGATTTTATACCAATAAGCTTATGCAATGTAGGATACACAATCATATAAAAAATCCTTGCTTCTAGACTAAAACTAGTGTCGCATAAAGTTATCTCTCCATCACAAACAACATTCATAGTCGATAGACAAGTACAAGATAATATAATAATTGCTCATGAAGTCATTCACTCTATGAAAAAAATAAAGCCAAAGATGGTGAAATTGCTATAAAACTAGATATGTCTAAGGCTTTTGATAAAATAAAATCGGAAGTTTTTTATTGAGAATATGAAAAAACTTGGCTTCTCTGATGCTTGGTGTAAAATGATTAAAGAGTGTACCCCAACTGTCTCTACCTCCATTCCTTCTTAACGGTGCTCCAGGTAATGTTTATCTTCCTATGAGGGGTTTGAGGCAAGGTGACCCCTTGTCTCGTTACTTGTTTATTCTTTGTCTAGGAATTTTAATAAAGCTGAACAGGAAGGTCTAATTCATGGTTTTAAAGTTGCTAAAATTTTTCCTCATGTAACCCATTCGTTCTTTGCAGATGATTGCTTGATTTTCATAAAAGCAAGAAATAAGGATGCTAGAAACTTGACAACCATAATAGAGCAGTTTAGCAAATACTCTGGACAAGCAGTAAATTTCGATAAATCAGCTATTGCTTTAAGCTTTAAAGTGCCATCTTATGTGAAAATTGTTTTCTTTTTTTACATTTTTTAAATTAAAAGAATGTCTCTACAGGAAAAATATCTTGGTGTTCCACTTCTTTTGCAGAAACATAAAGCCGAATCCTTTACTCATTTGTTGGAAAATTATAGGAGTAAATTAGCGCCTTGGAAATCTAAGTTCCTAGCTGCTCCAGGTAAGACAATCCTTAACCAAACTGTTTAAGGTAGTATGGCCAACCATCATTTATCTGTTTTCCCCATGCCAACTAGCATAACTGCAAAAATGGATTCAATTCTAATGAATTTTTGGTGGGGAAAATAGGAACGTGGGGGAGGTATATATCTTAAGGGTTGGAATGACATTGTGATAGCATTCTGACGAACCTATTTATAGTAATCGTAATCGCACGACGTCTAACTAGTAGACAACGACAAATACGAGTCGAACCCACAGGGAGCAGGGACAATAGTCCTATCAATATCTCTAATCAACTAATCAAGAACAATGTTTTTGGATTTTTAGAATTATGAATGAAATAATAAAACAAATTAAATTAATAAAACAACTAAACAGAGAGAGTCAGTAACCAGGGTTTTTAGTATCTACCACTATTTCTATTTAATTACTAAAGTGAAACATAACTCATGAATATTTATCTATTGTTCGTTCTATCGACATCACCTATTATATATATTAGAGTCATAATTATCACTGGGACGCCCTAATCATGGCGCATCAAAAACTCTAAGTCTCAGCATATACCATCAAATTGCGTTAGCGAGAAAATTATATGAAACTAGTTATATATCAAATAAGTAAACAAATATATTTACAACCCTATTATTTATACGCAAAGGTTACTGTATTGTACAGAACCGGTGAAACAATAACTAATTTAATTGATAATCAATAAACAATACCAAAAATTAATGTATTCAAATCATAACAGTCTATTACTAAATTATTTAATCCAGTTGGTCTAGTATTTAAAGTGGTTTCAACATAAAACATTAGTTACAAAAAGTCAATAAAACATGATTTTAGATTTCTAAAAATCTATTAAAATAAATTATAAAAATAGAAAAAATAAACCGTCTCACTGTCTTTTCTTCCTCTCTTCCTGGCTATTGTCCTTTACAGCCATCATATGTACCCCGAGACAAAGTCTCTACCCTCCAAAACCCCAGACCGAACATCCAACAGAGAAAAACCAAAGCGACCCCCACCCCCAGAACATAACTCCAACTGTAAACCCCCTTTTAGAAGTCTGAGCATGTCTGCCTTTTATACTCGGTTTTCAAGAGAAAACCTACCCCTTCTTCTTGCCACGTCCAAAACTAACTATATCTGCCTGACCCACTAACCTACTTTCTTTCTTTTGGCCTTGTCTGTTGCTTGGCCCACTTTCAACACGTCAGACTTTGCCTTAACAGCCAGTGTTTTCTCTTTCATTCTAAGCTTGCTGCCAACATCACTTTTTTCTATCAAGAAAGCGTATAGAGTTATCTTAGAGGAGTATCTTGTTAGAAAACCAACTAAGAATAACTTAAATTTAGCTTGGAATATTTTTAAAAAATGCAATCTCCCGTCGAGAATTCAATATTTCATGCGGAAGTGTTTGCATAGTTGTTTGCTTACTAAAGATAGATTGGCTAGACATACACAATATAGTGATGTTAATTGTTGTTTGTGTGGTAATAGTACTGAAAACATGCATCATTTATTTGTGGACTGTGAAATAACGCGAAAAATTTATGCGGATATTAATTCTCAAAACCTATCTGTGTTAAACAATAATGACTTTCATACTTGGAAGTGTGATATGTTTGATTCTACTAACTCTCATTTGCAAGTTGACAAAACGGCATTTGAAATAGTAAGTTTTATATCTTGGTACATCTGGAAATCTAGTTATTGTAAACTCTTTGACAAGGTTAAGGTAAATGAGTCTGGACTCATTTCAATCATCTTGTCTGAAATAAGAGATTGGAAATTGACTAATATATATGTGGTCAATAATCTAAATGATACTCTTTCTACAATTCCTAAATGGTCTCCATATAAACATTTGGTTGATAAAATTAACTTTGGTGCCTCGTATACTAAGAATTCTGGAATATATGTATGAAGCCCCGAATACTTTTTTTCGGTTTAATTAAACCTATTATCTGATTTTTACACTTATAATAAGATATTTATTATAATTCTACCTTAGAGTGCATACAACTCTAATATTCATGTCTTTCTAGGATGCCTTTATAATAAGTCTTGGTGTCTAAATAGAGAGTCTGCCTTATCCAAACTCTTAGAATGCTAACTTATATTCAAGTCTACTCTAATATTCAAGTATTTTCCAATACTCTAATAGAGAGTCTGCCTTATCTAAATAGAGAGTCTACTCTAATATTCAAGTATTTTCCAATACTCTAAAGCTTTAACACTCTTAGATTATCCCTTAGCCGTATTAATGGGCATGACTAGTAGACACCAAATGTTTCGAGCATGTTGGACACTTGTTTTCCATGAGCAGCTATGGGTCATTTTTAGGATACCATCTCTACTCACTTTTGAATTCAGTCATTCATTTTGGAAGAGAGTTCTATATATCAGAAGAGAGAAATTATTGCATGCAAATGGAGAGAACAATCGGTAGTGTGATCAGTACTTAGAAAATGAGAAAATTCAGTCGTTATATTTAGAGTATATTGATCTCTTCTCGCAACCAGTAGACGGGAAAAAAAAAATCAAAACTGATTTCTATTTTCTTACCATAATTACAACAGCAAAATTGAGGGTTTTGGATGCCAAAGTACTAGGAGATTTTAGGCAGTAATAGACTTTCACGTTTTCAATGGTGCTTTATGAGTCTGATCGATTAGAAACTAGAATCAAGGAGTTAAGTTTAGTGGTTATAAAGAAATCTTGATTTTCTCTTTCAACCTGATTTTCTTATCATTGGATGTTGAATTCAACCTAATATGTTCACATTTTTTGATCCATTTGGGAGAGAGATTTTGATGGATTAAAGTGCTTTGGTGGGTGCTTGCATGTTCGATTGTGAGATTATTTTTGGAGAACCTAATAAGTTGGCTAAGCTAGAGAAGGAGCAAATTCATTCTCATTGAACTGAGGGATGTAGAATTTGAATCTTTCATATTCAAAGTTTGGATTCTCACTGGATTTAACGATCTATTTTTGGCAAGGTAAGAAAACTATTACCTTGATTTTCTTCTTTTGTTGCTAATCGAGTTGTGGATATTAAGTAGAATGATATTTCTATGTAATTCTTCATTTTTGCAACATAACTAGTGGGTTTGTTCAAACTGCCTATTTCATGCTTAGAATAAAAGCGAAAATTTCTTAATGGATTTAAATGCTGGTGGGTTTGGCTTAAGTTTTATAATTTATGTTAACCCATTGAATGGTGAAGTGAGATGCTTACTAATTTGATTGTTGTAGGAAGTATGAATTCAAATGTTTGTTCACTACTCACTATTTTAAGGAGCTTAAGGTGTTTGCAGAAATGATTGTTAGAACCTTAATTCTTTTATGGCAAATTTGGTAGAATTCATTGTTAATGCCTTCATTTCATTTATCCTTTTATTTTGATGAATAACTCAATTAATTCGTGTCCGTAAATGCTGACTTCAAGCATTAACCCTTGTTGATATCGGAATAAGTTAGCTTATGATTGGAGGCCATGTGTATTTTCGGAGGCAATCAATGCTTTTTCTTTTAGTCTAAAACTACTTATACAGTGTTATGGGTCAGACTCATATAGTTTTATCTTTGTCCTGTTGGTGGTAAACCTTAACGCCATCGATGATGGAATGTATATATAAGATTTTAAATTTGATGTATGTGTTTTAGTAATTGATTTAAGTGGGTTAACGGACTTGAGCGGTACTTTAAGACTTGATCCTTCAGTAGCTTTTTAGCTTGTTTAATAGTTGTTTTAAATGACATATACTGTGTGTACTAGTAATTGGAATTATGCTTGGTGAACATTTGACCTAGAACTTGGATGATTGGATTATGCATTGTTTCAGGGGTGTATGTCCAAAGTGTGAAATGAATGAGCCATGTCTTGCATTCAACATTTAATCTGACTTTTTAGTAGTTGTTTTAGACAATGAATGATTAATTGTAACACTGTTGTTTCCTTTCATTGTCTAATATATTTTTTTGATACACTTGATAAATCTTTAAATACTTGCTTCTTGTTCTCGCACACGAGTCACAGTGGGATTAGATGCCATAAGAAATGCTATGTATAAATTACATACCGGGATACAAATTGCATCATTTTTATGTTGTGACTGATGTTAATGTGTGAACGGTTATGGGGCAATTCAGTGTTATAACATCAATAACTGTAAAGGTAAGTGAAATTGAGTATGTAAGGTTTTGTGTCACTGGGAAGTTTTAGGCATGGGTTTAGTCCCAACAGGCCTGTCTGGTGTACTTGTATCATTGCGCGTGGGGTTCGTCATGAGTGGATGCAACATGTTTTCAGAACCGTAGTTCTCTGTGATAGCTTTTATTAACTAGTTTTGCGGTGTTTTGACTTTTTATATTTGGATGCACAGAACATTTACTGGCTATGTTACTGTTAGGGATGAAATTTAAGCATAAAATCCACTTACTCATGTTATGAATGAATATCTTTGATGGCAGTGATTTAGATAAAACTATTAAATAGGGGGTTTGAATGAATTTAATTGTTAGCTAAGTATAAGAATCTATTTTCAGTTTTGGTTGAACATATGTGATAACTAAGCTTCCATCTATTTTAGAAACTTGGGGGTGGATTAATAAGGCAAAAGTGAAAGGAGTGGAAATGAAAGATTTAGAGATGGACGTTGTTAGCGGTACTAGATAAATAAAAAGTGAATGAGGAACGAGTATTGTGCGAAATAACTACTTGTTTAAAGTAATTTATGAATCTGTTGTTCTGCTCTATTTTGAACAAGTTTACTTGATATTATCCGGTGAGAGATAGTTGCTACCACTGTGGGTAGTTCATACTATCTTAACGAAAATGACGAACTACGGTCGTGCTTGATCCATTCGAGCTACAAAGAGGGTACGTAGGTAGCCACTTTGCGGTTCAGCACAACTACTTAAGGTTGTTCATATCGTCGGGAAATGGTTGGTTGCTGCTTGGAAGTTCATACCATCTTTTCGGAGATGATTGCAATCTTAGCAATTTATATCGTTGGTAAGAGGTAGTTGCAGTTATTCTACTGGCTGTTCATATTACCTTGAGAGATGATTGTAACCTCTTCGAGGGTGTTCATATCATCTAATAAAAAATGAAGGGTGATATACCAATTCATATCACCAAATGAGATTTGGAGATGATTGTTGCCATTTAGAGGCAATGCATATCATCTAAGAAGAATGGTTGTTGTTTATGATGACAGTTCATACCATTGATCTGGAAATGATTACTAACTCTTTTGAGTACATATCATTTGTAAGAGATGGTCTGTTGATCTTGACCTACTACTGTGAATTGTCAGGCCCAACTGGGGCTCCCATCTACGGATGGCTACCCGGAAGACCGTTAGCTTTAACGGTGGAAACTGACCAAATGCCCAACTGGGGCTCCCATCTACGAATGGCTACTCGGAAGACCGTCAACTGGACAGTGTGGCTGGTATCCGACTACCCTGACATTGGCAACTGGCCATTCTCACCCATTTAAAGGCAATGCTTGCTAGTTTATAAAGCAAATTTGAATTAAATCGATGAACATTTACTTGGTAAGATCGAATTGGTTTGAAAAATTCAAAGTACGGTTTCTCGATTAGCGTATTGGGAAGTTGGAGTTAGCCTAATGGGCAGAAACCCGACCCATTAGAAGCAAATTTTTTTCGGTCCGTCACAATATGGTTATGGAATGATATATAGATCTGTTTCAGGAGACTGCAATGGACTACGAGGTGGAGCGGGAAGAGCAGTAAACGCGAAACAAGCTGAGGCCAAAGCTTTTCTAGAAGCAGTATTATGGGCTAAAAGAAAGGGAAAAACAAAGATTCACCTAGAAGGAGACTATAACAATGTGATCAATGCTCTAAAAGAAAATTCAACAAAAATAAATTGGAGTACTATAATCTTATATTTGATGCTTTAATAGTTTTAAGAGACTTTGAGTTTTAGAAATGCTCTCATGATAAAAAAGAGGCAAACCAGTTAACAGATGAACTTGCAAAATATGCAAGGCCTGAAAATAATTATTTTGAGTTTTTGGATAATATGCCTGATTGGATTAATGATATGGTCCAATTAGACAAGAACAATCTGTAGATTATTACTCTCATGAATTAATTTCCTTTCCTATTAAAATAAAATAAAAAGAACTTCCGTTGGTTAAATGATATATGTCACTTTTTGTCACCTACTAAAATACTGAAACACTCTTTAAACCGAGTCTGTAGTTGTAGTTCCGATTCTAATTCGATATAACAATACTTATCCAGTGGAAGTTATTACTAATAGAAGTAGTATTATTGCCTTGATCATCATTTAGTATCTACATCTTCATGGAAGTGTTGTTGTTCTTCATTACTTGAGTCATAGGGGTGTCGTCGACATGAAAAAAATATACCTTCTTAGTTAACAAAGCTAAACGACCACCTAATTCTATTACATGAGTATTATATATAAGGATACTGAATATCATCCATGATAAATTTAGGAACTGAGATAATTTAAAAAGATTCACTACCGAAATTAAATTTAACGACCATTGTTTGTTCAGACCAACAAGACAGCCAGTATAAAGACCCATCCACATATGCATGATCGTAAAAACTATATATAGGGACTAATCGATGGGATTACATCGATCAGTCTCCATGATTTGTATCTTAAACTTAAGACCTCATAAACATAATATGAATCTGATCTTTTAATCATCTAAAAAAGCACTTTGTATCGTATCTAAAGCAATTGAAATGATGATTTGTAATATTCTTTCCATTTCGCTTTCACTGGATCACCACCACCTTCCAAATGATTTGATCCAATAAGTTGATTATCTGGTATTGGGATTATGTAGGCTGTTGTAACGAGAGATCGAACGAGAACAATAATAGAGATAGAGACACAGAGATTTACGTGGTTCACTAACTGTTACGTTAGCTACATCCACAACAGAGAAAGCAGAGTTTTATTATAGAACAGAATACTGAGTTACACACATTCTAGATACAACCTGTGTATATATATAGGGCAAAGAAATAAACCCTAATTCGACTGATAAGGGCTCTGCCCCTCGGACTCCCAGTAGTGTTCCGGCCAACGACTGATTCAAGGCATATCAACAAATCTCCACCTTGACTTGAATCCTCCCAGCAACAGAAACAGATGCACCATGACAGTGCCAGAACCTTTCTCTGCCTCAGATGCCCCTAGACAAGGGCTCAGACTACTGACTTGTGATATTGAGCAAGTCCAAGCAATGTTGGAACTTGCTCTCAGGAACTGGCTTGGTGAACATGTCAGCAGGGTTATCAGCTGTCCCTACCTTCTTCACTTCAATTCTCTTCTCATTTCTCATAAAGTGATACCTGGCATCAATGTGCTTCGTCTTCTCATAATGGACTTGATCCTTGGTTAAGCATATTGTACTCAAGCTGTCACAATACACTATAGCCTGTTCCTGATGTATGCCTAGATCATTAACCAGCCCCTTTAACCAAATTCCCTTCTTAGCAGATTCTGTCAAGGCCATATACTCTGCCTCTGTAGTAGACAAAGTAATTGTAGGTTGTAGAGTTGCCTTTCAGCTTACAACAGAACCTCCAAGAGTAAACACATAACCAGTCATAGATCTCCTACTTTCCACATCTCCAGCATAATCAGAATCTGAGAAACCAGCCACTAAACATCGGGTATCGTTCCCATAACAGAGTCCGACATCTGAAGTACCTCTAAGATACCTGAAAATCCTCTTAACAGCTTGCCAATGTTCCTTCCCAGGATGAACCATAAACCGACTGACCACACTAACAGCAAATGCTAAGTCTGGTCGAGTGCAGACCATAGCATACATCAGACTTCCAATTGCGGTAGCATATGGAACTCGAGATATGTACTCTTTCTCCTCATAATTCGGAACCGTGTACATTCCCAACTTGCTGTTAGGTGCCATTGGAGTATCTATATGCTTGGCTGAAGACATTCCAAACCTGCTCAAAATCTTCTTGATGTACCCTTACTGTGATAGGAAAAGCTTTCTCTTCTTCCTATCCCTATAGATTTCTACTCCCAGAATTTTCCGAGCAGCACCCAGATCTTTCATCTCAAACTCCATACTGAGAGACCCCTTCAGCTTCTGAATGTCTGACTTATTCTGAGCAGCAATCAACATATCATCAACATACAGAACTAGATAAATGCGTGAACCATTCTGCAAATCATTGTAGTACACACAACAATCATACGGACTCATGTGATAGCCAAGATGCACCATATAACTATCAAATCGCTTATACCACTGCCTGGGGGACTGTTTTAGCCCATATAAGGACTTCTTTAGCTTGTAGACGTAATTCTCTTTACCTGGAACTTGGAATCCATCTGGCTGGCTCATGTATATTTCTTCTTCCAAATCTCCATGTAGGAAAGCTGTCTTCACATCTAGTTGCTCAAGTTCCAGATTGACCACTGGTGAGAAAATCTCGTTGTAGTCCACTCCGTCTCTCTGATTGAAACCTCTTGCAAACACTCGTGCTTTATACTTGACACCCTCTGCAGCTGACATTCCTTCCTTCTTTCTGAAAACCCACTTGCAAGTAATTACCTTTCTATCAGCAGGCAGTTTTACAAGCTCCCAAGTCCCATTTTTGATAAGGGTCTCCATTTCTTCTACCATTGTGGCAAGCCATTGTGCTGACTCGTTTCCAGATACTGCAGTCCTGTAGGTGGACAGCTCGTGATCCTCCACCTCCTCGGCCACCTGCAATGCATACCCACCAAATCGTCAAACCTGTACCTCGCTGGAAGTTTTATTTCAACCATTCTAGGTCGGTCTGTAGCAATGCTACGATGTTCAACTTCCTCTGGTGGTGCATTCTCAGACTCATCTGCATCTTGCTCTTCGGTAACTGATGGTGGTAGTTGGTCGTCAACCAACTTAGGTGCCTGATTCTCCTCTGGACTGAATTGCACCTCCACCTCCTCAACAACAACCTCATATTCTGTGACTATTGAACCCTGTAATACATACAAAGTTCCATGATTGACACCTTTCAGAATCACATCAGAACCTTTGCAAACATGCAAACCTCCACCTTCACCTTTGAAACTGAAACCCTTGCTGTCTAGCAGACTCAAGGATATCAGATTCTTTGTCAAGAGTGGCACATGCCTGACTTCCTTCAATGTGCAGAGCCTCCCATCATCTGTCCTAAACCTGATTGAGCTGATTCCAACCACCTTGCAGACAGACCCGTTTTCCATAGAGACACTGCCCCCATCTGCACGGCTGTACGTAGTAAATAACTCTCTTTTGGGACATATATGGTAGGACGCCCCAGAGTCAAGGAACCACACATCAGACTGATGTGTGTAATCATCTGTTAGCAGAACAAAATCTCCCTCTGAAGTGTTTCCACATTCAGCTAATGCTGCAGATCCAGAGTTTTGTTCTTGTTGCTTCTTCTTCTTAGGACATTCCGTCTTCCAATGACCTTTCTCCTTACAGTAGGCACAAACGTCTTTTGGTAATTTATAGGCGGATTTTTTTTTGCCATTCTTACTGTCCTTGCTTCCTTTTGCCATCAACCCGGAAGCCTGACTTTCTGTACCTGTTCCAGCAGCCTTATGCCGCATCTCCCTGGTATGAAGAGACGACCTAACCTCTTCCAGCGTTACAGTCTCTTTTCCGACAATATAAGACTCTCTAAAATTCTCATACGACGGAGGCAAAGACATCAGCAACATTAAGGCAGCATCCTCATCTTTCACCACTTCATCAATATTACGCAATTCAAGCAGAATAGTATTAACTTGATCTAGGTGATCTCTAAGAGGCGTACCTTCAGACATGCGCAGAATGAAAAGACGTTGCTTCAGCATCAACTTGTTGGTCAACGATTTCGTCATGTAGAGGCTTTCCAACTTTAACCACAAAGCGGCGGCCTTTTCCTGATCTATGACTTCAGTGATTACGTCGTCCGCGAGACACAACATAATCGTTGAGTGAGCCTTCTCCTCCATAGTCGCATACTCAGCGGTGGATGTATCTGCGCCCTTCTTATCTGAAGCTAACGACAACCAAAGACCTTGTTGCTTCAACAAAGCCCGCATCTTGATTTGCCACAGACTGAAACTATTTCTGCCGGTAAACCTGTCGATCTTCATCATGGATCCGGACATCGTTCTCGGCGGAATCGAACCTCGCTCTGATACCAATTTGTTGTAACGAGAGATCGAACAGAACAATAATAGAGATCGAGACACAGAGATTTTACCTGGTTCACTAACTGTTACGTTAGCTACATCCACAACATAGAAAGCAGAGTTTTATCATAGAGCAAAATACTGAGTTACACACATTCTAGATACAACGTGTGTATATATATATATGGCAAAGAAATAAACCCTAATTCGACTGATTAGGGGCTCTGCCCCTCGGACTCCCCGTAGTGTTCCGGACAACGAATGATTCAAGGCATATCAACATATGCAAACACAGTAAGAATACAAGTTTATCAAAAAAATCAAACCATTGATAGGATTGAGCATGTGTAAATCATTCTCATACGAGAAAGCTAATTTTCTAGCAACATCTTTAATTGATAGAGCAGTTAAGTAATTGCATATGGTATTTTTACTGGAGTCATTTGGATACGACTTTATTAAAGAAATTCCAGTGGACATTGGCATATAGGATAATTTTCCAAGCTAGGTGGATAGGTAAACTCGATTTTGGACAGTGGAAAATTGGCAAAACGAGGCAATCTGAATCGACCGAGGCAAATTGAGCCACTTGGCCTAGGTTGAGATGAGGCTCGTTCAAGTTGCACATAACCTCGGCACAACCTAGGACGAATGGCTGCCTCAGTAACTGTCCGATCCCAACGGTCAAATCTAACGGCTATAACATCCACCCCTATTTAGTCAAACCCGAATTCAATCTTCTCTACTCACACCAAAATTAATCTTCTCCAAAATATTCTCTACTATCTACTCTATATATTTTCTCCACCAAAAAATACTTTTATAATTCATATTCTCATTTTTTTTAAACTACCATGTCTCAATCTCAAAATATTAGTCGATCAAGAAATAGAAAACCACCTAGGAATATATTTAGTCAACCTCTACCGACTCAACAAGAAAATTCTGATAAAGAGAACAATCCGAGAGTATTTTTTAATCCAGAAATAGCCATGGCTGAAGGCTATGTATCTTCAAGAATAAAGCGAGATTCTAAGCATCAAAAACCAAAAGATTCTTTGTTTGAAGTTAAAAAAGTTTATGACAAACTTATTGATGGTGCTAAGATTATTGTTAATAGATTTCCTTGGAGGACATTGTACCATGTGAAGGCGAAGAAACGTTCGGTCAAATTTCTGGCTACGGTGTTGGAACGTTGGTGGTATAGTACACACACGTTTCATTTTCAAGACTTCGAAATAGGTATGTCATATTTATATTTGCTTTGATTACTAATTTTTATATAATTAATACGATTCATACATGAAATTAACAATTTTAATGTTTTTACAGGAGTAACACCATTAGATTTGTACTTTCTGCTTGGGATACCTTGCGGTCTGGGAGATAAGTGCTGGATTTGCTAATGCCGATTTAAAGGAATTAAGAGTCGAAAAATTATATGGTCCTATTGATCCAGAAAATCCATACCTTGACAACGATACACAAATTGGCAAGGTCTTTTTTTTTGATGCTTAGTGTGTGTTTTTTCCCAACTCAAAAAGTTTTATTCAAGTGGGATGGCTAGAGGCGTTAGAAGATATGGAAAAGACTATCGATTATGATTGGGGCTCCGCTATATTAGCCGAGCTGTACATTAGTCTCGATGTCGTATGCTTGGGTGGGGAAAATATGGAATTTGTATGGGAAATCCTTGAGGTAAATATGATAATAAATTACGTTGGATTTTATATAAATATTTATAGCAACATAAACTAATCGTATATTATTTACTTCAGATTTGGTGGTATACTTATACCAATATTAGTCTACCAAAACTGAAGCACTACACAAGATGTTTTTCCCCAATTGTAATAAAGTATGAAGCTGATAATTGGGAGAAGGAGCAACACACCTTTGAACGAGATAATATCCATGTTTGGAGATCCAAAATGGATCTTAGGACCAGATAGAGTGTTATTTGGAACCCATAAAATAATTATGTTGAGATGAGTTCTGATGTATCCATTAGGATCAGAGAATTTTCAAAGCAACGCGTGTTGCTATACAATCAACTCAGAGATATTGGTGTTTATTTTTTTTTGGAAAGATATGCTAGACAATTAGTTGGTACAGTTGGTATCCCATCAAACCCTCCATCATCCACCGTCCTTGGATCAGACTTCATAAGATTGCAGGCTTGGGGTTGGAGAGGGTATGATAGAGTATTCCGTTGTTGTAACGAACAAGAATACGACAAATGGTACTCAAAAGTTACAATGCCAATAGTTAATAGAGAAGTTATGAAAATCTATATGGTGGATATTGTACCAAGAGGAAGATGAAGATCGTGCTTGCCTTTCCAACAATACCAGCATCACCGGTTCCAAGTGTTGTTATTTATCCTTCGGCGGGAGATTCCTCTTCATCATCCCCTCCAAGAGGACCTTCTGCACCTTGTTCTTCATCAGTTGGGTCCGATTTTCCAGAATTGAGTTGGGATCGAGACCTATAATCTCCAACGAAAACGTCAGACAATTCCAATTGTCTCGCAAGGTATGGAGCGAACTAATTCTTATACAGGCACATCGACCTCTATTGAAAAATTGATAGAACATATGAATCAGATGGAGTTAAGAGATCAGTTGAAAACACGAATTCACAACCAATATTTGCGGCTATTGAAGGATTCCGTGAGCATCAATCCCTATCCTGCAGGATATTATGGACCATCACCTTGGGGGAAAGAGTGCAAGATACAAAACATCAATCTCCATATCATGTGGTTCCTCTACAATCAAGGTCTCGTCGTGCCAGTACACAAGATGTTAATCAAGATTACAGAAGACACATAGACTTTGGCACATCTCCAATTTAGCCTTGTGATTTCATTGGATCCGACGATGGATCCAACCAAGAGGAGCAAGCCAAGGAGGCTTTGGGGATTTGCTGGACAAGGGCTATTATGAGAGGAACTGGTTTGGGAATTAGTAGTTTTGTTTGTAATTGAAATTGAGATTAAAAAATTAACTATTTAATATTTGTAATCCTAACTAATCTATAAAAAGAAACTAGTAACTTTATCAACAACGTCTTTTCTTAGAGGAAACTGCATCATTACATTGAAGTAAAATTCATAAAATTATAAAACTATGGTAATTAACATCCTAATTCAACGGTTGGCTGGTGGAGCATTTAGGAGAAAAAAGGGGTCGAATCTATAAAGATCTCCGAGGATGTTGAAACAAGCTTCGTACAGAAAAGGTTTGCCGGTAGATATCTCCCATATTATTAGAGTTCTTTGGATCACTTCATCAGCAGTTTCACCGTTAAACCTAGTGCGGTTAATTTGCATTATCTGAACAACAAAATGCGTGACTGAATGACTAATTGCTTGAAAACGACTTGACAACCCATGAACATGACTATTTCTCGGGTTCCCCGTTTCTGCAACGAACATAGTGAAAATGTTATGTAAAAAAGACGCGTGCGGCATGAGTTGGCCACCATGAACATTTCCTCTGCTATGAAAAACATATGCTTTACAAAAAGCTAAATCCTCTTCTTGAGTATATTTTGGAGCACGAACTCTGGTAGCCATTTTTTTGAAAGTTTTTTTTTCCATAAATACTGAGATTAGGAGTTTGAGATGGAAGATTAAGATTGAAGTGAAAGTAGAAGAATTTTTGAGTGTAGAAGGTATGATTTTGGAGTTGAAAATGTTTGAATTTACAGGGAGAAAGAATTGAGAGCCGTTGAGATTCGATCGACTAAACTAGCACCTTGATTGGAAAACTCCCACAAATACCAATTTACCAATCTATTTTCTTGGCTTGCCAATCCCACTATGGGTGTATATTTGGAAAATTAGTCAATATACTCATCCCACTGGCTTTGCTCTTGGTGGTTCAAGATAGAATTGTTAACAATAATGGTATTTTACACGAGAAAACTTTTTTAATGTGATAGTATTTTAGATTAGTGGTTGTAAAGTGACGGTATTTTGAAGTATTTCTCATTATTCTATTGTTGTTCTTTCCATATGTATGTATTGGAGAGTCAACTGTTAGTCAATATAGTCAAGACAGTTAGGTGTAAAGAGTAATGGAGTACAGCTGTATCCTATTAGGAACATATAAATATTTATCTGGTTATCTGTACCAAGCGTGGTCTGTAACAAACATTAAAACTGGGTTGATAAATGTGAAGTCGCTCTCGTTTCTTGCTTCTCGTTAGTTTTCAATACTTTTCATAATAACAGATAAAAAAAATATCATGGTATCAGAGCCATCTTTAATGGCGATTCTTCATTGCGTTCAAATTTCCAAAGCAAATAACATCTTTTCTTATCAAAACTTTTCACTCATCAGAAGTTCAAACACTAAGTATTTCTTTTAGCACAGAGACAAAAACAAATTAGATTAAAATCTTCAAATTTTTTTATTCTTGTTTAATATCTTTTCTTCATCAGAGTTCTTTATCTTGATCGTGTTTGTTGTTCAAATCATTTCATACTTTCATCTTTCCAACATTCAATTAATATTTTTCCTCTCAAAAGATCTTTTTCGATTAATATCATTTATATATCATTTTTGATACAAAACTTAAATCTAGATCTTGTTTTCTATCAATCTGTCTACAAATCAACAAAGAAGTGTTTAATCCTCTTCATGCCTATTACTCGAAGTATGGCAAATAGATCTGAAGCCTGGAATATTAACAATACCACTGCTGAATCTGAGTTTTCATCAACATTCAACTTTCCTTTTACAAATATCACAAATTTCATTTCAATAAAACTTGACTCCACAAATTATCTCACCGGGAAAGATCAGTTTGAGTCTGTTCTAATATCAACAGACCTCTATGTGTATGTAAATGAAGAAGTGGAGGAACCACAATCTCATATTGTTAGAGATGGCATTTCATCAATCAATCCAAGATGGTTACATTGGAGAAACTGATAGGTTTGTGGTTAGCTATCTCAAGGCAACGTTCTCTCCAACTATTTCTAGTGATGTTCTTGGACTCACCTCGGCAAAAGAGATATGGATGTTTCTTGAAACAACCTTCAAACAGCAGTTCGTTGCACGCAAAGGAATGCTTCAGAATCAACTGAATACTGTTCGTCAAGGAAATCAAACTATTACTAATTATCCGCATAACATCAAGATGCTTTCTGATTCTCTATATGCTACTGGGGAGAAGATTATCGATTTGGATCTGTCGATGTACATTTTAAATGGGTTAGGCAAGGATTATGATAACTTTGTAATCTCGGTATATCATCGAGAATCTTCATATGTTTTTTTGGAGCTTAAGACAAGACTACTGATACACGAGCAATGGTTACATGATCAAAATACGGAGATGCAAGAAGTTCATAATACATCAGCCTTCTACAGCAAGAATGGCTACTCTAGTGCAAGATCTGGACATAATCCATATTTTCGGAAATACAGAAACTCAACAAACACTTCAGTTCTATCTCCTTCTATTTCATCAAATAAATCTTCTAATTCAATACCTATATTCAAATCTAGGGGTGTGAGAAGATCTCAGAATGATTACTCAGGGGTTGAATGTCAAATTTGTAGACGGAAGGATTATTATGCAAGCAGGTGCTGTTTTCGATATACACCTCCGAAGAATATGCCTGCATCTGGTGGTGTTGCTAATGTTGTTGAGGTTGAGAAAGATTGCAATGGTCTTCATGTCAGTTCTGGTGATTTTGGTCATAACAAGTATGTTCATGATGTTAATAACTCTATCTGGATTGCTGATAATGGAGCATCATCACATATGACTGGCAATAGTTTGATCCTTACCCATACTTCTCCTTATGCTGGCAAGGAGAAGGTTATGGTGGGATCAGGTAACAAACTTCCCATTACCCACCTTGGAACTTCTTTACTACAAACATCTAAAACTAGTTTTAGGATGAACACATATTTATTTGTTCCTGACCTGAAACATAATCTGTTATCAGTGGCTAGTTTTACTAAAGATCATGAGTGTTACTTCATTTTTCATCCAAGTGGTTATGAGATCAGACGTTTAATAGATCACACTCTGTTAGCTCAGGGTAGAATGGTTAACAATCTTTACCCAATTTCTAACATATTTTCACCTGAGTGTTTTTCTTCATTTGCTTCTTCTCTGATTTCAACTTCATCTAATGTATGGCATGCTAGATTAGTTCATCCGTCCACTAAGATTTTACAACTCTTACAATCTCAAAAATACATCAATTCTGTTTCATATTATAAATCTTCTCTGTGTCAACCATGTTAGATTGCCAAAAGTAAATGTTTGCCATCTATCTGAATCTCATGCTCAAACACCATTACATCTTATTCACTGTGACATATGGGGTCCCTCTCATGTGACAACTATTTCTGGTTTTCGTTATTATATTATTTTTGTGGATGACTTTAGTAGATATAGTTGGATTATCCAATGTCTAACAAGTTAGATGCTCTGTCTTGTTTTTCTCATTTCAAAAACCAAACAGAGAATCAGTTTTCTACAAAACTAAAATGTTTTCAAACAGATGGTGCTTTTGAGCTTCTTAAAGGTCGATTGAGGAGTTTTCCAGACAACAATGGAATCTTAGTACGGATTTCATGTCCTAAAACTCCTGAACAAAATGGACGGGCTGAACGGAAGCACATGCATATTACTGAAATGGGTAATACTCTCCTGTTTCATGCTTCCTGTCCAAAGGAATATTGGTTTGATGCTTTTCTAACTGCCAATTTCCTTATAAATAGAACTCCGACTAAAATTTTGCACTTCAAATCTCCTTTTCAAATTCTCTATAAATCTGATCCAGATTATGCTGCTCTTCGAGTTTTTGGTTGCATCTGTTTTCCGTTTTTAGGGCATTCCAGAATTGATAAATTATCACCAAAGTCTATCAAATGTATGTTCATTGGTTATAGTTCCTTTCATAAAGGGTATAAGTGTTTCGATCCTATTTCTAAAAAGACATACATTTCTAGAAATGTTGTCTTTGATGAGGACAACTTATATTTCTTTCTGCCTTCTTCAGAAGTATCATCTGTGTCTGATTTTGTGTGTCCTAATTCTGTTGTATCTGAGTTATCTCCTACCACTGATCTAGAGTCTATATCTACAACTTTTGTTATCACTAGATCAAAGAGTGGCATTTCTAAACAAAAACAGTTTCCAGATCATATTTCATATTCTGTTGTTAAACATCCTGTTCCTAGTAATTACTATCTGTTGACCATTACTACTGAGCCAAAGAGTTATAAGATGGCCTCTAGGATACCAAAATGGGTTTCTTCTATGAAGGAAGAAGTGACTGCTTTAGTTAAGAATGATACATGGGAATATGTGCCTCCTGAACCCTGGATGAATATCTTGGGATGTAAATGGATTTAAAAGTGAAGTTAAAGGCTGATGGGACAGTGGATAAATATAAGTCTAGGTTGGTAGCTCAAGGAAATACTCAACTAGAAGGAATAGATTACTATGACACTTTTAGTCCAGTAGTGAAATTTACAACTGTGAGGATTGTACTTACTATTGCCATTACTAAGAACTGGTCTATCAGACAACTAGATGTATCGAATGCATTCTTGCATGGTCATTTAGAGGAACCTGTTTATATGACACAACCACAAGGTGTCATTCATCCAGATTTTCCATCATATATTTGCAAGTTAAAGAGAAGCTTATATGGTCTCAAACAGGCTCCTCGGGCTTGGTTTCAGGCTTTTAGTGAGTTTCTTATAACCTGTGGTTTCTTGAAGTCTGTTTTTGATAACTCTATGTTTGTTTACAATGCTACTTCTGGAATGTTGATACTATTAGTATATGTTGATGACATTACGTTGACTGGCACGTCTGATGCTTTAATGACTGAGTTGATAAAAGCTATGCAATTGAGATTTTCTATGAAGGATATGGGACAACTGAGTTATTTTCTGGGTATTGAGGTTGTTCGCAAACCTGACTCTTTGCTCTTAACTCAGAATAAGTATAGGTTGATTTGTTAACAAAGGCCAATATGTTAGAATGTAAACCATGTATAACTCTTGTCACAAAGGCCAATAGAGTCTCTATACATGATGGCACTGTCCTTCCTGACCCTGCTGCATATAGAACAATAGTTGGGAGTCTCCAATACTTAACATTGACGAGACCTGATATTTGCTTTGCGGTCAACTATGTATCCCAATTTATGAAGGCTCCTACTGAGGTCCATCTGCTACTAGTAAAACGAGTCCTCAGATATTTGAAGGGCAGTCTTGGAGTTGGAATTACTATGAGGTCAGGTGATCTGCAAAGTCTGAGGGCCTTCTCGGATTCTGATTGGGCTGGCTGCCCGGACACGAGACGTTCCACTTCTGGGTTTGTAGTTTTTCCGGGTTCTTCTATTGTTGCTTGGTCGTCCAAGAAACAACCGACAGTTTCAAAGTCATCGACTGAGGCAGAATATAAATGCATCACTGTGGCGGCAACAGAAATGCAATGGGTTTCTTATGTTCTGCAGGAATTGCATCTTCCTTTGTTAGGATATGTTCATCTCTATAATACGAGTGCAATCTCTTTGGCGACTAATCTCGTGTTTCATGCCAGGTCCAAACATATAGAAGTCCATTATCACGCTGTTCGGGAGCTAGTTGCTAAAGGATTCTTGAAGCTTCATCACGTTGCAAGTGAGGAGCAGTTGGCGGACGTGTTTACAAAAGGGCTGTGCAAGCCACAATTTAACAGGCTATTACCTATGTTGTTTGGTTATTCAGTTATGTGTGACAAGGATTCAAGTTGTTTTGATTCGGCAATAACATAATCTTCTCTGTTACTGTTTTTGTCTTTATGTTTCTCAAACTGTTTTTTGGTTCTTCCCTCAACAGTTTGAGGGGGAGTATTGGAGAGTCAACTGGTAGTCAATAAGAGACTGTTAGTCAATATAGTCAAGACAGTCAAGTGTAAAAAGTAGTGGAGTATAGCAATATCTCATTGGGAACGTATAAATATTTGTCTGGTTATCGGTACCAGACGTGGTCTGTAACAAACATTAAAACTGGGCTGATAAATGTGAAGTCGCTCTCGTTTCTTGCTTCTCGTTAGTTTTCAATACTTTTCATAACAACAGATGGAAAAACTATCAGTATGTGCCACGCCCCAGCAACCAAGAGGCAGTTATTTGCTGAGATTTCTCTCGTATTTCCTACTGTACGTGGATGACGAGGAATTAAAGATTGTTATGCTATGAATGACGAGGCGAGAATAGGTGTTGGATGGATTCTGGTGATTTTGATTTTGAAAGGGGTAGATCGGTCAAATGGTTGATGGTGATAAATAACTTCTTTCACTAGGAGAGACAAGGAATACAATATTTCACCCCTTCTTCATCGTCTCTTATGAATATCCAACTGATGAACTGGATAGCACAAGAGCTTGTTGGTCACCCTTTGCTTGGTGGTTTCCCTGCTGTTGCAATTGTAATTTTTTGCCTCCCTTCTTAATATAATCTCTATATACCGAACAAAAAAATGAAAAAGAAAAGAGCTTGTTGGTCTCGTATTGAGTTGTTGGATGTTTATCCTACAGTTGCATATATACAGCGCAAAGATGGCATGACACAGCTTTACATCATACTGCGGGGGAAATTTAATTATCGTCCTAGATCAGGTCACGAAAATTCACTTTGTTATTACAAAATTTAATGTAGCATTTCCCAATGGATGCTCGAGAGATTAAGATATTTAAAAGATTGCAAAAGCGTTTCAAATTATTCTACATTTTTCTTCGAATTACAAGGACTGCAGAGTGCAGATGATAACAACTTACTATCAGTCACTGACTAGTGATTTCAAATTCCTGCTAAAAGTAGGATTTGTTGTGCTATATCCACCATCAATAACAAGGTTAAGCCCGCCTACATACTTAGACTCATCACTGCTCAAATACACTGCTGCTTCCGCCACACCGTCTGTTTTCAGGATCGTCCCTTTCAAGTTTGCCGACTCATGCACCACCTTCTCCAAACTGCTTGCATCTATTCCACCACCACCACCACCACCACCACTCACCATTGGTATGACAATCACAAAAGGAGAAATGCAGTTGACTCTAATCCCAGACTCTCCTAATTCAACACACAAATTCTTAGTTAATCCCAACACTGCATGTTTTGACATTGTGTAAGCATTCGAAGTTTCCCCAGCGACAACCGAAGCAAGACTACAAGTGAAAATTATGCAACCTTTCTTAGCTGGAACCATAACTCTTGCAGCATGTTTAGCAGCCAAGAACGCACCGAAAACATTGACATTAAACACTCTCTGCAGATCATCCAAACTACCATCTACTACCGATTTCCCATACTCGTCCCCAAGGATCCCAGCGTTGCTATACATTATATCAAGCTTACCATACTTGTCAATCGTTTTATCCACCGCATTTTGTACATCCATCTCTTTCTTAACGTCACAGCATACATAAGAGATCATGCCAGCAGATTCTTCAGACAGACTGGATAGAGCTAGAGCATTTTGAGTGTCGGCAATGACAACCTTAGCTCCATGGCGAACGAACAATTTTGCGGTAGTTATACCAATTCCGGTATCACCACCGATACCGACGGAACCACCCATTATGATTGCTACCTTGCCTTGTAACCTATTACTCAAGCGGACTTCAGATGTGGATCCATCGTCCATCTTCAGATCTTCTAACAAAAGGAGACATCTGTTTAAGAAGAAAGCAGTGATTGATTAAGATTTGATCTTTACTATTACAATTATATGAAACTGCTAACTCTCTCTTCCATTATTACGAATTCTGTTTTTTTTGTGTTATTAAATAAAGTGCCTTTTTCTTTCCCACGTTTCGAGAATTGATCTAAGTTAGCATATTGTCACGGTCCATCCATTTTCCCACATATTGGGTTGGTCCATGACAAGAGTTTAGGTCCATTAGAAGAGCCTAGAAGATTAGAGAAGTCCAATATTCTAGAATATTCTTGGATAAGGAATATTCCCTTGTATATTCTTGTAAAGTGTAGAATACTCTAGAAGATGATGATTCTAGAATCCTCCATAGCATACTATATAAGGTGGAGAGCTCATTTGTTCAAATCATCCACCAACAAGCTCTTAAGCAATTGTAACATTCTCTCTCTTATAATCAAATACTCTCTCCCACTTAAAATCTCAAAGTCTTCAATTCTCCTGTGTTCTTTTAGGCTTACTTGAAGAGTTCAAGTGCCGCACGGTCTAGTCTAAAATCTTAGCCCGTGACAGTTGGTATCAGAGCGAAGCTTAAGACTCAAGAATGACTGACGTTAATAGGAACAACACCATGGAGAAAGGTGTCAATGGTCAGGCCAAGAAAAGGGGAAAGTCCAAGGATACGCAAACAAGTCTTGAGGCAAGAATGGTACGTATGGAAAAGCGAGTGAGCGATTTCCTTATACGCGCCGATGAAGAGTTTCTAACGAAGGAAACTCTTGAAGGGTGGAAGGATACCTTCGAGGAGACCATAAGCAAGGCGGTGGATGGTATCAAGATGGACACGGAAGTTCGAATCCAAGATGCGGTGGAGGATGCCGTGGAGGAGGTGAAGGCCAAATTGCTGTCAGTTGAGCAAGAGCTAGAGGCGGTGAACGGGGAATTGGTATTGTGCAAAAGGGCTGCCATAAACCAAGCCATGCACGAGGAGCCAAGCAAACTCTCAAGAGAGGATGCTCCCAAGCCAACACCGTATAATGTGAAAAGAGACGCAAAGGAGATTGATACTTTCATATGGAGTTGCGAAAGGTATTTCGAACACCTGGAGATGGAGGATGATGCAAGGAAGATAAAAAGAGCTACGGTGTTTCTCACGGAGAACGCCTTAGCATGGTGGAGACTTCAAAACCAAGAGATTCAGCAAGGTAAGGCTACTATCGCTACTTGGTCAGATTTTAAAGTCGATCTTAAGAAGTTCTTTTACCAGGAGAATGCGTCTTATGAGGCAAGAGCGAAGTTGAAGTTGTTGGATAAATTTCCTGTAACAGTAAGCAAACCAAACAGAAACTTGAAAGGGATTAATCGTTAGAACAAAATAGGACAGTTCAGACAACACACAAGCACATAGAGGTGGATTCGCCTGTTCAACAGACTGCCCATAACTCAATATTTGTCAGGTATACCTTTAGAAAGATGTTGCTATACCTTTTGAGATGACAAATTTGAATCCAGGATAAAACCACATGATACCAACCCAGTTAGCAAGACTCGTTGGCCCGTTGTGAACTTAACAGTAGAGGAAGATAAAGAAAAATAAATCTAGTGCGCACAACAAAGCAAGAAGATGGTGAAAAGTCGTCAAGACAGTGGCTGCGACTGGGGTAAGAAAAAATCTGACTTTGTTTTTTCTTTTAAAGAAGAAGAAGACTCTTGATTACCAAACGGTAAAAAGTCAATTAATTAAACAAATTTAATTTGAAATATTTAATTAAAAGATTTTGTTATTTAAACTTGATTTAAATTTATAAATTCAAAACGGTAAAATACTTAATGTACAAAATTAAAGTATGAAACCGTTGGATCTCAGATAGGCACACGCAGGCACTCACAGGCACACGCAAGGCACACGCAAGGCACACGCCAAAGCACACGCCAAGGGTCACGCCAAGGCTCGCGCCAAGGCCCGCACCAAGGCTCACACCAAGGCTCACACCAAGGCTCGCGCCAAGGCTCACGCAAAAGCACACACAAAAGCACACGCAAGCTCCGCAAGCCCGCGGTCCGCGGTGCTCCTGTGCGAAGCACCGCACATGTGTGCATTTGCCCACTAGTCCATTTCCTAAGTCCATACCAATCCACTAGTTCTTTTTCCTTATATAGAACGTTTGTGGTAAAGAGGATAAACTTCCTCCTTGGTTTGCCTAATATGGGACAAACCAAAGGTTTCTCATTCACTAAGAAGTGAAAATGGATGGCTCTATTTTTCCACCCCAAGTTTGGACTAGTGACCCTTGATCCCACTAAGATATATTTAGTAACAAAAATCATTTTAAGTAATAATCAAAAATCATTTTAAGTAATAATCCATTTTTAATTCTAACAATCCCCCACATGAATGAAGAAAGTGATAAATCAGAAAACTGGAAAACAAGAAATACCTCTTAAGCAATAAGTGTCCATAAGGAATTGAACCTTTGCTTAGTGAGAAGTACCAGAACTACTTGATGATCAGTGAACGCGATGTCTAGAATTGCCATGGTTTGGTGTAATTCATCAATAGCTCCTTACGCGAGATATCTCTCAAGAGTGCTGTTAAGTTCACGCCGTTGTGTCCGTTTTGGCCCTGGACATATCCCGTTTCTCAGAATGCTCTAGAGAATGAGCTCAATTCTCATAGGAAGCGACCCACTTCCTCATTAAGATAGGTGAGTTCTATCAAGAGTGTTAACTGCTACACCCCATTTAAATCTTAAATTGAAACTATAGAACTCATTAAGACTTTATTATAAGTCATCCTCACATGCAGTCACACTATCACGTCTACACCATAGAGAAAGGACAGAGAAAATAATTGTCTGGTAGTGTTTGATTTTTACCCGCCACAAATTAGTTGTCTCATTCAAAACCTTGATCTTGGGATCTCCAGTCAGCAAGGTTGAGTATCCTTCATGGCAAGTTTTAATTTATGAGCTTAATCCCCTTCCCCCTTGATGCATTACTAACTATCTCCTTGGACAATACTTTCGTCAAAGGATCCGCGATATTCTCCTTAGACCTTAGAAAGTCAACAGAAATAACGCCAGTTGAGATTAGTTGTTTTAGAGAATTGTGTCTTCTCCTGATATGAATAGATTTTCCGTTATAGTTGCTGTTTTTAGCATTAGCTATTGCAGCTTGACTATCACAATGTATAGATATAGCTGGCACAGGCCTATGCCAGAGAGGAATGTCTTCTAAAAAACATCTTAGCCAAGCGGCTTCCTCTCCTGCTTTATCTAACGCAATAAACTCGGATTCCATAGTGGATCGAGCGATACAAGTCTCTTTGGAACTCTTCCAAGACACTGATCCACAACCTAGAGTGAATACGTATCCACTCGTAGACTTAGACTCCTCTGAGTCTGCTATCCAGTTTGCATCACAATATACTTCAAGAACAGTATGGTGTCTTTCATAACTTAAACGGTAGTTTAAAGTGTATTAAGATACCCCAACACTCTGAAAAGTGCGTCCCAATGTTCATGTCCTGGATTACAGGTATACCTACTAAGTCTACTCACAACATAGGAAATGTCTGGTCTTGTGCAGTTCATTAAATACATCAGACTTCCTATGACTCGAGAATATTCAAGTTGCGATACTCCATTGCCTTTGTTTTTCTTGAGATTGCAAAAAGGGTCAAATGGAGTACTTGTAGGTTTACTATCAAACTGGTTAAACTTCTTAAGAACTGATTCAACATAATGAGATTGACTAAGACTGAATCCACTAGACTCCTTTCTAATTTTCATCCCTAGGATTACATCAGCAGGACCTAAGTCTTTCATGTCAAAGTTCTCACCTAACATGTTCTTAGTGGAATTATTGATTTCTAAGGTTGTGCCTAGAATAAGCATATCATCAACATACAAGCATACAATCACACAGGCATCATTTATAGATTTAGTGTACACACATTTGTCAGCTTCATTTATTTTAAATCCACTAGAGAACATTACATGATCAAATTTTTCATGCCATTGTTTCGGTGCTTGTTTCAAGCCATATAAAGACTTTTTAAGTCTGCACACTTTGTTTTCATAACCCTTCACTACAAAGCCTTCGGGTTGGTCCATATAAGTTTCTTCATCTAATTCACCATTTAGGAACACAGTTTTTACATCCGTTTGATGTATTTCTAGATTATGAATTGCAGCGATTGCAATTAGCATCCTAATGGAAGTAATTATAGTGACAGGTGAATAAGTGTCAAAGAAATCTACACCTTCTATTTGTTTATAGCCCTTAGCTACTAGTCTAGATTTATACTTTTCCACAGTTCCATCTACCTTACCTTTTCTCTTGAAGATCCATTTACAGCCTATGGGTTTGCACCCTGGAGGTAAATCTACTATCTCCCAGGTTTCATTCTGAACAATAGAATCCATCTCACTAATAGTGGATTCTTTCCACCATGAGCTTCAGAAGAAGTCATGGCCTCTTTATAGGTTTGTGGATCAGTTTCAACTAAACAGGTTATGAAGTCTGGCCCAAAAGATTTTTCTATTCTAAGTCTTTTGCCTCTTCTAGGTTCATAAACAGATTCATCTTCTTCTATCGGTAAGATATGGCTAGAAGAAGGGACATCTAGAGGATCATCACATATCATGCGAGATTCAGATTTCAATGGAAACACATTTTCAAAAAATATAGCATCCCTAGATTCCATAATGGTGTTCACACCAATTTCTGAGTTTTCAGAACTCACAACCATAAACCTATAAACAGTGGTGTGTTCGGGATATCCTACGAAGACACAATCAACCGTCTTTAGTCCTCTTAGGTGGAGGAATAGAGACCTTGGCTAAACACCCACACACTTTGAGGTATCCATAGGAGGGTTGTTTGCCTTTCCATAATTCATACGGTGATTTGACTGATCCTTTAAGGGGCACTCTGTTCAGGATATAGCAAGCTGAGAGGACGGCCTCCCCCCACAAGTTCGCCGGTAGTCCTGAACTGATTAACATGGCATTCATCATCTCCTTAAGGGTTCGGTTTTTCCGTTCAGACATTCCATTTGATTGTGGTGAATAAGGAGGAGTTACCTCATGAATAATGCCATGTTGTGCACAAAAGTCTCGTATAGGGATTACATATTCACCCCCACGGTCATACCTAATGGTTTTAATACTACTTCTAATTTATATAATTTAAATGCTTCTAAAGCATCATCTTTCCCTTTAAGCAAGTAAATATGACAGTACCTAGTAGTCATCTATGAAAGTGACAAACCATTTTTTACCACCTCTAGTTTGGATTGATTTCATATCAACTAAGTCTGAGTGAATTAACTCTAAAGGGATTAGAATTTCCGTGGATATTTTTCTTAAAAGGCTTCTTTGCATATTTTGATTCTACACAAACTTCACATTTATGTTCATATTCCAAATTTAATTTTGGAATGCAGCCAGAGTTTGCCAATTTGTTCATTGATTTATAATTTACATGACCAAGTCTACCATGCCAGATATTCAATGAGACAACAACATAAGAAGAATCAATTTTATTAACTTCAACAGAGGTTACAGATAATTTGTATAGGCCTTCAGCCTTATAGCCCTTTCCCACAAAGTCCTTTCCCTTAGTGATAATCACTTTCCCAGGCTCAAATACAATCCTAAATCCCTTATCATCTAGCACACCACTTGAAACGAGATTCTTGCAGAAGTCTGGTACATGTAAAACTTCATTCAATGTGAGGATTTTCCCGGAAGAGAGCTTCAGCGAAACTTTTCCTTTTCCTGCAACCTGTGCTGCAGATGAATTACCCATATAGAGTTTTTCTCCTTTTCCTACCGTCTGATAGGAGGTGAGCATGTCTTTACTGCCGCAGACATGTTTGGTAGCTCCAGAGTCTACCCACCAGTCTCTCACATTGGTAACTAAGTTAACCTCAGACACCGTGCCAGATAAATCATTTTTACTACTTTCAACTAAGTTTACATTTGATTTCTTAAAACTTGCATCTTTGCGTTTTCTACAATGAATTGCCATATGGCCAGACACACCACAAACATAACATGCTCCCTTAATTTTACCAATAACAGATTTTGGTTTTTGAAATGTACATTTTCTTTGCGGGCCAGGCTTGCGCTTGTTGTGGTCCAGACTTAGATTAGCAAACTTGTGTTCGATGACGTGAGCTTTGTTTGACATATCTCTTGCAGAAGAAACATTCTTGTCCTTTGAACACAACAATTTTTCAACTTGGATTTTCTTGCCCAATTCTACCATGGAAATTTCACCAGTTTCATGCCTTAGTCTTCTCTTGTATTCAGCCCAGGAATTTAGCAATTTTTCAATAACAGCAGAAACTTGAAATGTTTCACCAATAACCATTCCTTCAACAATTATTTCATTAGTAATTTTTTGCAACTCCAGAAACTGATCAACCACTGATTTATCATTCACCATTTTATATTCCAGAAAACGTGCAACCATGAATTTTTTACTTCCTGCTGTTTCTGCTTCATATTTGTCTTGTAGTGCAGTCCATAAATTGTAAGCATTAAAATTATCCTTAGCATTGTAAAAATCATATAGAGTATCTTCTAGGCAGTTTAAGATATGATTTTTGGCCATATAATTACTTCTCTTCCAACTTTCTAAGTCCTGTAATTTTTCAGGTTTATTCAGAGACTCATCAAAAGGCTTCAGAACCATCTCATCTAACATGTGGAAACTCAGGAAAAATAACATTTTTGACTGCCATCTCTTGAAGTCCTTTCCAGAAAATTTCTGAGGTCTGTCAACATCAGTCTTCACCATTGTTACAGAAGAATTTTTTTGAAATAATAAAAAATATTGAGTTAAGAATGTTGGATAAATTTCCTATAACAGTAATAATAGATCCGGGCGTGGGACCGCCTTGACTTAAAGGAACCTACATTGAGCAAACCAAACAGAAATTTGAAAGGGATTAATCGTTAGAACAAAATAGCACAGTTCAGACAACACACAAGCACAGAGAGGTGGAGTCGCCTGTTCAACAGACTGCCCTTAACTCAATATTTGTCAGGTACACCTTTAGAAACATGTTGCTATACCTTTTGAGATGACAAATTTGAATCCAGGATAAAACCACCTGATACCAACCCAGTTAGCAAGACTCGTTGGCCCGTTGTGAACTTAACAGTAGAGGAAGGTAAAGAAAAATAAATCTAGTGCGCACAACAAAGCAAGAAGATGGTGAAAAGTCGTCAGGACAGTGGCTGCGACTGGGGTAAGAAAAAATCTGACTTTGTTTTTTCTTTTAAAGAAGAAGAAGACTCTTGATTATCAAACGGTAAAAATTCAATTTTAATTAAAAAAATTTAATTTAAAATATTTAATTAAAAGATTTTGTTATTTAAACTTGATTTTAATTTATAAATTCAAAACGGTAAAATACTTAATGTACAAAATCAAAGTATGAAACCGTTGGATCTCAGATGGGCACACGCAGGCACTCGCAGGCACACGCAAGGCTCACGCCAAGGCTCACACCAAGGCTCGCACCAAGGCTCACGCAAAAGCACACGCAAAAGCACACGCAAGCTCCGCAAGCCCGCGGTCCGCGGTGCTTCGGTGCGAAGCACCGCACATGTGTGCATTTGCCCACTAGTCCATTTCCTAAGTCCATATCCAATCCACTAGTTCTTTTACTTTATGTAGAACGTTTGTGGTAAAGAGGATAAACTTCCTCCTTGGTTTCCCAATATGGGACAAACCAAAGGTTTCTCATTCAAGAAGTGAAAATGGATGGCTCTATTTTTCCGCCCCAAGTTTGGACTAGTGACCCTTGATCCCACTAAGATATATTTAGTAACAAAAATCATTTTAAGTAATAATCAAAAATCATTTTAAGTAATAATCCATTTTTAATTCTAACAAAAGTATCTTCGTCAAACGGGTACTACCAAAGAGTATACCGAGACGTATACAAACTTGTTGCTAGAAACCCAACCTGTCTGAGGAAGAGAAGCTCTTTCACTTCTTGTGCGGAGCAAAGCCATGGGTAAAACAAGAGCTGGATCGCCGTCGTGTGCAAACGCTGACCGAGGAAATAGCTGTAGCCGAGACCTTGATCGAGAATACAAGGCCAAGCTTTGAAGAAAGAGGGAAGACTTCAAGGAGTACAAACTTCGAAGAAAGAGGAGAAACTTCAAGAAGTCACCATGCCAAAGGTGGGGAAGCGAAGGAGGATAGAGACAAGCATACCTCAAAAAAGTATCTTGATGGGATTTGGGATTACCCTATATAAATAACCGCAATCGCACGGCGTCTAACAAGTAGACAACGACAAGTACGGGTCGAACCCACAAAGAGCGGAGCAATACTGCAATCAATATCTCTAATCAACTAACCAGAAATAATATTTATGGATTTTTAGGTTTATAGATAAAATAATAAAACAAACTAAACTAACAAAATAATTAAGCAGAGAGAGTCAGTAACCATGGTTTTCAGTATCCAATACTATTTCTATTTAATTACTGAAGTGAAACATAACTCATGAATATTTAGAGTCGCAAATATCACTGGGACGCCCTAAACATGGTGCATCAAAAAGCCCTAGTCTCAAGCATACACCATAAAATTGCGTTCGTGAGAAAATTGTACGAAACTAATTATAGGTCCACAAATAATACCTGGCTATTCTAAGCATACCCCATCAAAGGATTTAACCCAAGCATGAAATATCAAATAAGTAGACAAATATATTTGCAACAAGTAGATTTTCAAAATAACAACTGTATACCAGAAGCATGGAACATCAAAAACCTAGGCCAAGCATGTACCATCAAAAGACGTCATAATTGTTTAATGAAATTTAATAAATCAAAATCATGGAATTAATCTATTCAAATCATAATGGTTTGTATCAAATATTTTATTTAATTGATCTAAAACTGTAAGTGGTTTCAACATTAAACCCTAGTTACAAATTAATTAGAACATGGAGATGGGTTTTCTCAAAACCCATAAAAATAATTAAAAAGGAGTAGGAAAAAGATTAAACCGTAATCGATACTGTGATCGAATCTGTCCTCACCCCTCCGTATCCTCCAAAACTATACATGAAAAAGTCCTGTACGCCTGTACCAAAAACTCCAGCCGGAAAACCCCCAAAAACTCAGTCTCTCCCTGAAAACCTAGTATATCCAACCTCCCACCAGAAGTCCCCTCGTCTCCAAGAAAAGTTATCTTTTATATCAAATATCCAATCAAGCACATGGGCTTGTCTCCCTTACACTTTCACACGTCAGTCACGTCTAAAAGAAGAGTCTACCTATACCAACCTTCTTTCCCACGTGACTTTCCTCTTTTCTTTCAATCAAAAGTACTCCTAGCCTCACACCACTCTAGCCTTTTCACTAGTCTAGCATCAATTCACGCATAACCAACTCTTACCGTGCACGTTACTTTCCTTGTTCACTTTAAATCAAATGTACATTGTCCGCCAACTAGCCAATCACTGCCTCACTGCCTTGACGTACAACATTTTCACTTCCACGAAAACAGTAGAGCTCCTCAACTTCACTAATTTTCGTGAGTTCTTGGAATATCAAAAAGTGACGCCAATAGTAAGTCCATTTAACCAAATTAATTGTAGCGTCGGGATTTATGCAAACCATCTAATAAAACAATAAAAATATATTATTAATATAAATTCGAGCGCTAACAAATATAGATTAAATGATAAAAATGTATAAATTACGTGTTTATCATATCTTTCATGGAAAGATAAAACTTCCGAGCATAAAGATAAAGGTAAGCCCTCATACTCTTGCTTCTTATGTGATGGAGATCATAAAGTCCGTGATTTCCCGATGAAGGGTAAACTTAGTGCGTTGATGGAGGAAAATGGATCCGACGAGAAAAGGGATTCCATGATGAGTTCGCTCCAAGTGCTAAGCAGTGTCCAAGCTAAGACGGAGAAATCCAAGAGCAAGGACAAGACTCTCATGTTCGTAGACGTTAAGGTGAATGGGAAGACCTCCCGCGCCTTAGTGGATACGGGAGCCAGACACAACTTCGTGTCCAAGAAAGAAGCATTGCGGCTAGGCATGAAGTTCGACAAAGGAGGAGGTACCGTAAAGGCGATGAACTCAGATGCGAAGCCACTAGTAGGCGTGGCACGTGGTGTGGAGATGCATCTCGACAAGTGGGCGGGATCTGTCAATTTCTCGGTGATCCCTATGGATGACCTTGACATGGTGTTGGGGATGGAGTTCATGTGCGAACAACGTGCCATTCCAATGCCACCTTTTGACTTCTTGTGTATACTCGGAGAAAAATCAACACACCTTATCCCGGTGACTAGGGAAAAGAAGAAGACCACGGTGCTGTCGGCGCTACAACTTTCAGAAAAGTTTAAGAAAGGTGAGGTAACCTTCATAGCAACAATGAAGGAGGAGGAACTGAATACCCAAGTTGAAGAAGTTCCGAAAGGCATGAAGAAGGTTCTCGAAGAGTTCGAGGACGCGATGCCGAAGGAGCTGCCCAAGAAGTTGCCGCTAAGAAGGGAGATCGATCATGCGATCGAGCTGGAGCCTGGCGCTAAGCCTCCCACAAAATCACCTTATCAAAGGTCCCCACCCGAGGTGACTAAATTGAAGAAGCAACCCTTGACGCCAAGTACTTTGGCCACTTCTTATGCAGGTGCTTGCCCCGGAGCATACAAGACCGCGAAGGATTGGAAGAAACAAAGAGACTTAGCACACGCCCAATTGATGAAGGCGGCTAAGAAAATGAAGAAGTGGGTCGAAAAGAGGCGGCATGTGGAGTTCCAAACTGGTGACATGGTGTTTGTCAAACTTCTGCCCCAACAATTCAAGTACACTCGACCGATACACAAAGACTTGTTACGCAAGTACGAATGGCCGTTCAAAGTACTAGCCAAAGTGGGCAAAGCTTCTTACAAAGTGGAGCCCCCATCAAAGATAAAAATCCATCCCGTCTTCCACGCGAGCAATCTAAAGGCGTTCAACAAGGACGAGGAAGACGAGAGTCGGAGAGTATCAAGACGTGCACCTCCCATTATAACTTCTTTCGACAAAGTTGTAGACGAGATACTAGATGACCGAATTGTTTGAAGGAAGGGAGTGCCTCCTTGCAAAGAATACTTAGTGAAGTGGAAAGATGCATCCATACAAAACGGAACATGGGAGCCCGAAGCGTCTCTCTGGCAATTCAAGGATGCGATCAACCAGTTTCACAATCAAGCCGCGATGAGGACGTCGCGAGAATAGGTGGGGGAGAATGTCACGGCCCACCCATTTTCCCACATATTGGGTTGGCCCATGACAAGAGTCTAGGTCCATTAGAAGAGCCTAGAAGATTAGAGAAGTCCACATATTCTAGAATATTCTTGGATAAGGAATATTCCCTTGTATATTCTTGTAAAGTGTAGAATACTCTAGAAGATGATGATTCTAGAATCCTCCATAGCATACTATATAAGGTGGAGAGCTCATTTGCTCAAATCATCCACCAACAAGCTCTTAAGCAATTGTAACATTCTCTCTCTTATAATCAAATACTCTCTCCCACTTAAAATCTCTAAGTCTCCAATTCTCTTGTGTTCTTTTAGGCTTACTTGAAGAGTTCAAGTGCCGTACGGTCTAGTCCAAAATCTTAGCCCGTGACAATATGCCCAGAAGAAGAATCTTCACACTCGATGAAATTGTAGGGGTTCCAACTCCAGACCTCCCGGTGGAGAAAAATAAAAAATATCTCGCCCACCGCGGGGCTCAAACCCACGAGCCTTGCGTTCCACCAACTGAGCTAGACGGGCAACTGTTGAATTGTGTGCCATTGTCATAGAAACCTCTTTCCTTCAGTTACTGGTTAGAAGTTAAAACCGCCTGCTGTTTGATGATGATGTGAAATATGTGACACTTTCCAAACTAACGAGGGTCACAACTCTGTATCTATGGCGGATAATGCAGACCAACTTAATCCTTACCATAAGACTATAATCATTTCTCAAACTCTTAAACAGAATATCCTTTTTCATTCTTCATCGTCAGAATACACCCAAAAATGGTAGGAATAGTCAATGAAGCACTGAATGAACAAAGTTTATCACCAATACTTGCAGAAACAACAAATGCTGCTTTTATGGATCAATTTAATGACACTGAGGTGTCAATTAATTTAGGATTCAAGCCAATGATTATAGTCATATAACCCAAGCAAAATGAGATTACTTTCAGTTCCAAGGCAGTAAGGCTACTAACAATAACTTTGTAAATAGACGCATTTCCTACATTTTTCTAACATCTGCAAGTTGGAAATAATGACTTCCATGATGAGATCTCAAACAAACAAAGACAGTCAGATAATAGTAGTACAAAACAACCTAAGAGAAAGCACGTATTTACTGATTCTCTTGGAGTACTCAACCATCCTGCAGGTGGATTATTTTCGTAGAATTTCAATAACTCAGTAGCATAGTACCTACTAGTTCCTCCTCCAGGAATGAAAGTTTTCAGGGAAAGGATATTTTCAGCTTGATCGTGCAGTTGAGAATCCGGGTACAGGCGATAATTATTACCATCATCATAAATGCCATTGGGTCTTAATATCATAAGGTAAACTACTTTCTTCATCACAGGAGGAAGAGGATCCTACCACATCGAGATGTTTTGTCTGCAAACTGTAAAATTTAACACATTTTCCATCAAACCTATGCAGTAATACCTGATCAGAGACACTCAGAATTCGTGTAGGAAAAGCTAGCAGTAGTAGTAGTGTCAAAGTAACAACAAAAAAGAGCTGGTAGTGAACCTATATCCCTAACTTGAACACCAAAAGTCCCCCCCTTGATCCATACTTGCTTTTCCTTGTCCTTCAATACATACAGTTGAACCGTAAAGCAACAACAGCCACAACAAAAACTACTCTAACCATAACGACATCTACAATGTATAATGTTACTAATTATCTTTTCGGACTGTGAAACACAAGGATATCCTTTATGCTCCATAAGATGATGTTCAACTACTATATTCATCGATGAAGTCAATGTAGTTGATTTCGGATCTCGGTCTCGTCGTGGCCGGGACCTTGACACCTTGATAACGATATCTCGGGGTTATCGGTAAAATATCGGGAGTCCCAAATCTTATATCCAACTATTTTCAACTATCTTCGAATTTTCAACAAACATATATCTTGAATATCGGCTGAATCTCGGCCGTATCGGCCAAATCTCATCAATATCGAGCGAATCGTGGTCGATATTCATGTTGAGATCTCAGTCAGCGGAATCTCGGATATCGTCAAGGTATTCTTCTGATACCTTGAAAAACAACGATATCTCGATCGTAACGGCCGAAATTGACTACATTGGTTGAAGTATGCAGATGCTTCGTCCCGCATATATTAAATTTCAGAACGTACTATAAGCCTACGATTCCTTTGCCAAAGCACCTTCCCTTTCAATACGTCGTCTTTCTCTCTGCATAATGCCAATATTAGCAGAATGTTAACTGTTTATCCCAGTAAGGTAGAAAGCAGATAAAATCGTACACCGGAGAGATCATTGACGGTAAATTGCATTGACCCCTACAAATACCAACATCCCTGTCATAGGCCTTGTTCTATGTGGCATTTCCCCCCTCATGTAATCAAAAGGTTCTAATCAACAAGAACAAGAACACTGCAGAAAAAAGATACAAAATTAATAGGTGAAACTCAAGGGTAAAACGAATCGAGTAATAAATAACTATAATTATCTTAACACTAACAAACCAACTGGGCAATCAAAGACCTAAGCATAAACAAGGTTTAATTTAACTAACATAACCCTTACAACAAACAAAGCATGAAATTGATAAATTATAAATCATGGAAAACACATAGAGAGATGATAATGATTGGTCATCAATTTTTTCTAGGAAGAACAACGTCTCTAATTATTGAGTTTCAAAATCACAGAGAAACTTTTGGTTTAAACTTTTTATCAAACCGGTGAAGTGCATAATACTTGCCCTATGTGATTTACACCCTGTTTAATAGAGCGTAAGTGTGTGAAGAGTGTGTGTGAAGAAGTGTGCTATGTAAGATTGATAAATAAAGACTATATAAGGTTTCTCCTGTATCTGTTTCCAACTATCCAATACATTCCAATAATATCTTTCACAATGTAGTCTCATAATTCCATTATGGTATCCGAGCCATACCTGGGTAAAACCTAAAATTTCTCTGATATGTCTTTTTTTTTCTTCCTCATTTATTGTGTTTCTCTGATAACTAGTGAATTCGATGTGAAGTTCTTGGAAGAATCACTTTCAACCTCGATCTATTCAATATTTCAACAGAAGAATCAATTTCCTTTTTCGATTCAGAAAATTGTTGTCTCGATTAAAGTCCTGTCAATCTCAACTGATGAAGCAATTACATTCATCTTTTTCGATCCATTCATCTTTAACAACAATAGCTTTATCAGAAATTACTTCTCATCAGTTGTTCCAGCAGAAGCCTGACCGACAACTCAATGGACAACATTAATTTCTTTAAGTTTTCGAGAAGTCACTGTATTTTTTTTCTTGAAACACATCGATCAGAGAAAGCATTAAAGAAAGAAACAAACAACAATCGGCAAAACAATATATAACAAGATTAAAACAACAAGAAATCTCAACATCATTCGATATTCTCGATTTTCTTTAAGCTTCTCAGATAGAAATCTTGTTACTGCCGCTGTTGTTGATGATGATTCTTTAGCCGCTGTTTTTAATAAGTTATCGTGAACTTGTTATTGGATTAATGAAGTAAACTGCTGTTCTTGATTATCATTAGAGAAAAATGTATCTTCGAGATTCGTAACCAACAGATCTTGACGATCATCATTCTTGAATCGTTTTTCCATCTTTAAAACCTATGAAATTTTCTCTTCTTTTTTGAGTGGAGATCTCTTCCTTCTCTGGTACTGTTTCTGCTGCTGCTTTTGTTCTTGTTGGTGGCTGTGGTCCACGGTGAGTGTGTGTGTGGGGAAACAGTCAGTATCTTGGGTGCTCACAACATTGGTGCAGTTCACTGCAATTTCTGGTTCTAATGATTTACTTCAATTGCTTCTTAGGTAACATTTCTCCTTGATCCTGTGAACTCGATTTTTTTTTTCGGTCCTGTTTTTTTTTTTGAGGTTTTCAACTCAACCTATTCCGATCTTTTTAGATCAATTCATGTAAGACTGAAGAATTTTCAGCTTTGATTCACTGATTCCATGTAAGTCTGATGCTGACTCATTAACATTGATGTTCATTTTTCCATGTAAGACTAGTGCAAATACCACCAGCATTGTTCAATTCCCGTAAGTCTGGATTCAAACACACCAACAGGATGATTCATACGATTTTAAAATCAATTCGATTTTCAATTTCATGCTTCAGCTATGTCATTTAATTCATGTTTGTCAGTTCTAATTCAAAGTTTCATCTGCACTCAATTCCATTTTTCTAATTCACTCAATTATTCAAGTTCAATGCTCTCTTCAATTGTTTCTTGATCTGATTTTTTACTTCATTCCTGGTTCTTTGTGTTCAGTTTCTACTTTGGTCGGTTTCTTACTCTGTTTGAAATTTCTCCATCTCCTCTTTCTTGTTGTAAGTGTGTGACGGTGACAACGTTTTGCTGGTACTGTTACCATTATGATTATTTGTAGTTAGTGGATAGTCCACTACTAAAATTCTGCCAGTGCAGGATGAATGGTTGTTTGTATATATAAATAAGTGCAAGGTGCGTATTCACTTGCTGATTTTCTTTATTTGATTGTGAATAAAGGAATTCATACTTGAATTCAAACAGTAGTAGTTTTGGCTGGGGGTTAGCATAGAATTCTCGTATCCTGGCAATGTTGCAGCTGCCACAAACTCAGGGCTTTCACCTCTTCCTCATGAACCTGTAGAATTTCACTATGACCATGCTGCAAATTTTTTTAACAGGTTTCTTAGTTGCAGTTACAGTTCTAGTGTTTTTTTTAAGTGCCCAGTGATGTTCATAGAGTCTGTATTTGCAAGTTCAATATTCATTTGCAATGTACCTTGAACTTGAGGGGGGATAATAGAGTGTGAGTGTGTGAAGAGTGTGTGTGAGGAAGTGGGATATGTATGATTGATAAATAGAGACTATATAAGGTCTCTCCTATATCTGTTTCCAACTATCCAATATATTCCAATAATATCTTTCACAATGTAGTCTCATAATTCCATTACTGTTTACGTCTGGTTTATTTACTGAGCGACTTACCAAAAATTTAATGTTTGGGCAGTTTATTTGAGGCATCTAGTACCTTAGAGTATAATTTAGTTGCAGATATTTAGATTTTGGTTTTGATACTTACAATATGACTAATAATCCATATACGAAGCTGAATGAACTCAAGAGTAAATATGCTTGAATGAACAAGCCAGTTAAGTTCGCTAAAACGTATATCAAGTCAGTTAAGTTTGCTAACATAGTTGTACTACAAGTTTGTGTTGTGGGTCAAAACTTTCATAAAAAATTGGCCTCAAAATATTATGGAATGTAGCCATGTCAAACAATTATCCTAAAAGATGGAATTTGGATAAAATATGAAGACCATGCGACTATGTCGCATATCTTTTCCGTTGGCCTGTTTTCAATCAAAATGGATCCCTCTTGAACTAAATTACGACACTCGGGTTTTTAGCCTCCAAATAGGTTATATCTTGCTCGTCTGCCTCACCTATAAATGTACATGCATACATGTTGGAAAATCTTCGTTACCGATTTCGATAATAATATTATTTTTGTTTTATTTCTGTCAATTCGTTATAAATTTATAACATTGGTCTTTTTTTTCTATGTATTACAACTCATGTAATACTACCAAAGACCAAAACAAGAAAAGAAAAAAAATTACATTCTATAATTCTTAACCAAATTTACTTGGGTGTATTGAGGTGCATAATCTCTTCACTTAAGACATTTAATGTTCTGTCCTAGATGCTGATAAAGAATGATTTCCACATTCATATTTCCCGTCATACATAAATATTAATTTTGTTTTCACAGGTACTTTTACCCTTGTACGAAGACCCAAATAACACGTATTGGGTTTTGATTAGATTTTCCATCTTCATTGACTCAGAAGAATCCCTAATCAAACTATGTTCAAAATCCCTATCCAAACTAAGATTGAATTTTATTTCACAAAAAGGAACTTAATTTTGAAAAGTGCGAGTAAGGTCTGATTAGTTTTCTTGTTTCGTATAATTAGAATTCATTATGAGTTGGTTTAAATTAAGTTATATATTTTGTAATTGACATAGTTTTTTTAAATATGGGGATTTGAAAGTTTTTGTTGGATTTGTATTGATGTTCATTAGGTGTTAGGCTGAATGTTGGGGGAATTGGGTTTAAGAACATGGGTTTTTGTTGATAGAATATGTGTGTAGCTAAGTTGTATGCGAAAAATATGATGTGATTGTTCTTCGTCGATTGGATTGTGGTTTTATCTTATGTTCGTATAGTAAAGGTTTTTCAAATTAAGTAAATTTATGTTGATTTATGTATTTCTTGCAATCAAAAATTACTAATTACAAAGATAGCTCTGACCCAAAATCGGGATCATTACACGACAAATTAGTTAAATCATTACATGAAAAAATAATTAAAACATCAAGGATCACTGCAATTACATCAACATCATAGTTTCTGTATATCAACAAATTACAAGATTCTTCTATATCAACCAATTCTGAGTTTCCAATAAACCAAGAACAAGG
Source organism: Papaver californicum (assembly GCA_023531435.1). Classification (NCBI taxonomy): domain Eukaryota; kingdom Viridiplantae; phylum Streptophyta; class Magnoliopsida; order Ranunculales; family Papaveraceae; genus Papaver; species Papaver californicum. The sequence goes on from JAJJMC010028310.1 coordinate 455,270, forward strand.
TATCATGGCAAGGTTAAATGGCTTTCTTATGTTATGAACAAAATCAAACTAACTAACAGACCTACGTAATACAAGTGTGTTGGAATTTGTTACTTTTTATTTTTTGAGATTCACCCAGATTTTAAACGTATGTATACGTTTTTTAAGATCTCATTTTCTTTTTTACTTCTTTGGATTTATTGATTATGAGAGTCATTAACCTATTAAATTTATAATAATCATAATAAATAGGGAGTTTTGTATTCTTACAAACTCATCTCAGAACACATCTTTTGTGAGTGTGGAAAAGCCAACTTGTTAAAGAGATAAGAGTATTCTAATTAGAAGAAACATCTTGCATTTCCTTTTGTTAAATTATTCTATGGGATCAAGAAGCCTCTAGTTTAACCGTTGGTGGAAGGCTAGATTGCTATTTAGTTTTCAGTTGATTACTTGCGGTTGAACTAAAGGTGTAGTCATCTTCAATAAATCAAACTTGTTTATTTTAAGGTTATTCTCTTTTGATATAAGGCCACTCAAGTTTGTTTGAAGATTTGATTAGTAGAAATCTAAGTGATTGTATGTATCTGTATAGTAGAACTGATGATTAATCAATGTTAACAGACTTCGTTATGTGCGGTTGATCAACAGTGGAATCAAGTTTTTTGTAACGGTTACCTTAAAGATTATAATTGAAGATTAAAGACTTGACTTTTCTTTTTGGTCTTAATCTTTGTGTGACTTTATGCGATCTTAATTTTCTTAAATATCAGATTTGTAGAAGATCGAACAAACTGTCTAGTTGCATTAAGTTGCTTGGATAGAGCTTGTTCATCAAGATTGATTATTTCGATAATCAATGTCTTGGTTTCATCTTTTGACCAAATGAGTTTATTTATTAAAAGGAAGATCCTTAAACTCTACTTTATTTTTTATCTAAAGATTTATTATGGGAGATTGATATATAAGTGAGTAGGTTACTGAAGCAGGTTAGTCCATTACTGTTTCCGGTTATAATCCAAATGAGTCAGGTGCATAAGTTTTCACAAGTCGTGAAGCGACTTAAGATAATTGAGTCTTTCTTGAGATTCACTTGTGTTTGCCAGATTGGTTATAGGTGCAAGGATACCGAAGGAACTGAGTATCTTAGGGTAGTTTACTTGGTCTCTACTACACGAAGTTACGGTAGTCAATTTGTATAACGGCCTAATTATGAGAGTATTCAAAACTGGACTAGGTCTCAGGGTTTTCTGGTAAGAAATTTTCCTCATTAACAAAATTGGTTATGTTTGTGTGCTCTATTATTTTCGCATTAGAGTTATTTTAAGTATTATTCATGTGACATATTTGATATCTTGTAGAAAACTAGTAAAGTCGTGGACTACTATTTTTGGTTAAGTCATAGTCGTGACTCGCTGAGCCCAGATGATCAACTTTGTATATACTGACTAGTGTCGAGTCTCATGAGACTAGCTAGTAAAATAAGCCACATATATTGATGAACATAAACTCCGACGATGCCATCCGTGGGAATTAGATGGCATAATGATGGCATTACCAGTAGTTGATGCCAAATGTTGGTCGTTAAGTAAGTTGGGTACTCGCAGTCACTGAAGACACTTAATGGAATCATTTTGTTGGTAATACGAGCAAGTGGCATTAATTCATAGATGCGCGTCAGTGGCATCATTCTTTTGAAGATGCAAACCCATGGTGTATTAGCAATACAAGATCGTGACATTGTTATTTAGTGATACAAGCTCATGAAATCACTATGTGGGTGATGCGAGCTAGTGGCATTACTGTGCTGATGATACAAGCTCATGGCATTACTCTGTTAGGTGATGCAAGTTGATGACATTACTCAACCTTGCCTATGAATAATGCCAAGTACTGGCATATCTAGTGAAAATACTTAATCCTTGAATATTTATTACTTCAGGCATCAATTTGATATGCACATGGCATATGGCATCAATTTGAGATATTTATTGCCCGTAGCATCAAATAATGCAAGTCATACATCAAGAGGAAGATGGTGCAAGCGTTGATGCATGAGGTACGAGGTAGCAACGCAAGGAGAAATGCCAATGTATGGAAAAGGCTGGCGCGAATAAGGAATGGAAGTGATTGGCTAGGGTGCAAGATTGGTTGGTTGGTGTGGAGGCGTATGAAAAAGGCGGGAAAAAGTGTAAGCTGGCAGAAGCATGGAGGCGTGGGTTTCCAAGGGTGCAATGCAAAATAGTACATGAAAGAGATGGAAGTGGCTGCTTTCAGGGGCACAAAGCAAGCCACGGTGCGAAAAAGAGATAGCAGTGGCTGGCGTGAGAATGCATAATGGCATGCTGCGGCCAAGTCCATGCGCTAGATGTTGTTTTCCACAATGTTACTATCCAATTTTGTTGGCGCTAGCGCATGCCTGGATACTTCTAGCCAATGCTAGCCTAGATATATCGCGAGGTGTTATACTTTGATGTATACTTAGTGATGTCGCGACCATCACTCTTTGATGTCACGACTTGGGTATCCATATATATATATATTTAGCGTAAATTTAACGAATAATTACGCAACATTGCATATGTGAAGTTTTATTCATGCACAAATTGAACTCATATAGATATTGTGAGTATGGTTAGGGATGCACAAGAAAATCGTAAACCAACTGAACCGTACCGTAACCGGGTAAACCATAGCCAATCCAATCCGAGATCGACAACTTAAGTATCGATATCAAAAATCTATAACCGGCGATCCTCGGCTTGGTTAACGGTATCAGTATGTAAGCCAACCAAACCGAGCCGAGAATAATTGACTCTTATGATCCATATGCCTAGTTTATCCTAGCCATCCATTTTGTCTATATAATACAAGTTAAACTAAACCCTAAGTTAGATCACTTATTTTCTTATTTTCCGCTCTTCTCCCATCTCGCCACCACCGTTCAAACCAACCATCAACTTCCATCACTGGTTTACCACGACCACAATAACAAGAAGTAAGATCTCTAATACCAATAAGATTTTCCGTTTGTCTCACCTGCAACAACCACCCCCATCACCTCCATCATAACGAGTAGTGTTAACCACCACCACCACCTTTTTATATCATCTTCATCTTCTTTTTATTCTTTTTATTGGAGAATGAATTTTATTTAAACAGAGTTTTATTCATGGATTGAGCAAGTTTTCAAGTAATCAGTTGAAAAAGGGAATTTTGATGTCATTGATTATTGAAATAGATATTTATAACCATAATGTAATAAATTAAATATTTATTTTTTTGATTTTTTGAAGCTTAACTTATATATCTCTTATGTGATTCAATTTTAGAATGAAATTTTTTAAAAGACTTAAATTAGGTTTTTTTACAAAAATAATGTTTTAAAGTTTAAATATTACGAAGAAAATCAGGATTTTATTTAACTTTAATAGTCCTACTGATATTGGCCAAAAGCCATTCTTGCTTTGCAGGCATAAATACGTCTTTTATTATTGTTGGGTGAGATGAGATTTTTCTTAGATCACCTTAAGCTTGTGATATAGGGGATCTTGTTTAGATTGTCATGGGTTATCCGTTATTCACTAAGAAGGTTGGTTTTAGCTCTTTTACTTT
>JAJJMC010028318.1:0-11680 GCA_023531435.1 Papaver californicum
CATTAAATGATAGCTGATCGAGAAAGTAGAAAGTTATTATTACTATATTATTTTAGGATCGAGAAAGTAAAATGTAATAATTACTCTATGGTCGAGAAAGTAAATTGTAATAATTACTCTATTATTTTAATGATCGAGATTACAGAAGTCTTTGAAGATAAGGAAACACGCGTCGGACATATAAAGCATCGAATCAGGAAGTAATTAAGAGTGATTTGTCATCTATATGATCGCACCAAGTAAAAGACAAAATACAAGAACGATAGATACATCGAGACAAGATGGATCGACCCAAAGAAGAATTGATCCAGAAACGATGACCAGGCTATAGAAAATGACACGTTGCATAAAGAGCGACCCAGAAAAATAGATCTATAAATAGAAGATATCAAACAACAAAGAGGAGGACGGAAAAAATAGAAAGAAAAACTAGAGAAAGGGAGGGAAGAAATTTTTAGGTACGAACCTATGGGAAGTAGTGGTATAATGTATGAATTTCTGTATTGAATTGAAAATTGTAAACAATTTTATAAACCCAGAAATTACAAAACCTGGATGATCAATTGTATTAAGCTTAAACATTTTGGAAAAGTATGATTCTTTATTACATAAAAGAACGTTTCTCTATTGTTAGTTTACATTTATTTAACTTGAATCCAAGAGTTTGATTGGTTGTTTAGCTGAAAGGATTTTTTGGCATAAACAATTTGGCGCTAGAAACAGGGACTGAAAAAAGGATTTATCCTACCTGATAAATGAAAAAGAGATTTAATGAAAAAACTAAATCATCCAGGAAAGAAAAATTTTTGGTAAGAAAAGATGGGAAAATTTAATTTTGCAAGATGTGAAAAGTAAGGGTAAAGCTTATTTAGATAAGTATATTTTATTAACATGAAAAATACCTTGTGAGGAATAAAATAGATAAAAATATGAAACAAAGATTTTATGAAGAAGGAAAAGCTGGACTTGTGATAGGGAAAGTTTACAGTTAAAATAATAATTAGAATCTCTTATGATTTAATAGATAAGAGTTCATTTGACTAATTTTCTGAGAAAATATTTTTAGATATTGAGGAAGGAAAACGATCGAGAAGGCAAAAGATAGTGAAGAAACAGCAAATTCTAGAAAATATGTCTCAAGACGCGAATTCTGGGAACCAAAATAGTAATGAAGGCTTGGAAAATAGAAAGAAGAAGGGAGTGATTCAGGACAACAACAAAGCATTGAGGGAAATCATACCCCAAGTCAAGAATTAATGTCAAATACTGTGGTTCAGAATTTCTCTTCAGATCATGAGAGTTCTCGAAGAAAGACACGACAAATACAGGACCTATTAGAAGAAATAAAGGAAATAAGAAAGGAACAAAGAGCAAGCAACCATCGAATTGAGTTACTAGCAACCGAAAATCAAGTTTTAAAAGATGTAATTCAGCAAGAACAAAGACCAACTGTGACTAGAGTACGAAATCAGGAGCCAACGTCGAGTAGATAAATATCAAGAAATGAACAGCGGAATCCAGATCAAAGAATAGTGTTGGCAGGATCGACATCTCGGGTAAGAAGACAACAGGAAAGTGACTTTCAACGAACCCAATGGGAAACATGTTTGGAAGCGATGGAACAAATGAAGGAGGAAATTAAAGGATTAAAAAATAAAGAGGGGGGAAGGATAGAAGAGGTATTGAAAGAAGCAAAGCGAACACCGTTAGCGCAACATTTAACGCGCGTATCGTTACCAAGAGAATATAATATTCCAGTGTTCGAATGTTACGATGGAACCAAGGATCCAACATCGCACTTAAAGTATTATAACCGAGTAATGTCGCGATGGGACGATCATGAAGCGATCATGTGCAGATGTTTTCCGTCAAGTTTAACAGGGACAGCATTATTGTGGTACGACAGATTACCGGAAAATTCTATCAATAATTATGCACAATTGGTCAGAAAATTTTTAGAGGCATACATGTATAACAAACCAATTGATTCAGGGGAGGACAGACTTTATTCTTTAATGTCATGGCCAGAAGAATCGATCCGATCATATACAACTAGATGGCATTCAATATGTCAAGCAATAGGTGATTTAGACCCAATGACAGCTATAAACCATTATAAATGGGGGATTGTAGATCGGAAGAGTCAGCTCTTTGTTGAAATCCATCGAAATAATCCAAAAACTGAAGGCAAATTGAGAGAAATAATAGAAACATGTGCAAGACTCCAAGATATACAGGATCAAGGATCGAGAATTAATTCTGAAAATCAAGGAAATACAAGGAGAACAAATTCAGTTGAAGAATTACCAGAACAGAAAAGGAAATGTCTTCCAAAAGTTGAATCAAAAGGATTAAAACATCCTCGACAAGGGAATGGAAAATATTTTGCTCAACAATTTCGAGAAAGAACTTTTACCAAGCTTAATATTTCATATTTCAGGTTATTCAACATTTTGAAGAATCGACCAGGTTTTCAATGGCCAATAACAAAGGGAAATCAACCGGAACATACACAACATTCCAAAGACTATTGTGAGTACCATAACTACAAAGGGCATACAACAAACAACTGTAGAAATTTTATAACATTGGTACAAAGAATGATCGATGCTGGAGAATTGAAGGAATTTGTTCAAAAAATTGAACCATCAGAGAAATATGATGAAGGCAAAGCAATACATATTCCATATAACAAACAGACAATTAATATGATTTCATGTGTGGAAAAGTGTGATACGGATTTGAATGTAGCAATCAACAAGAAATTGTGCAAGAGAATTCGGAACCACGAGGCCTTTAGAGTTCAAGGAAGGCAAGTAGAATTATGGGAGGATTGGATGGCACATCCATTAACATTTTCTGCACAAGAAGTAAATCAAGAAATTGAAATGCATAATGACCCTCTTGTGTTGACACTATTGATATCTGGTTGGAATGTCAAGAAAATACTCTTGGATGGGGGCAGTTCATTAAATGTGATGTTCTACAATACATTTTGTAAAATGGGTTTCAAAGAAGATCAACTCATCACTTCACGATTTGTCATTTATGGATTTAATGGAATATCGTCCAAACCAAAGGGAGAAATTGATCTTGAAGTTTCAGCCGGACCGATCAACATCCTGACAAGATTTAGTGTTGTGGATGCACCATCCCCGTACAATGCTATAATTGGAAGACGATGGGTTCATCAATTAAAGGGTGTAGTATCAACTTATCATCAGTATCTACGATTTCCAACACCACGAGGAGAGATGGAGATAAAGGGTGATCAAGAAGATGCTAAACTTTGTATAATGGCAGAGACAAGAATAAATGAAGAACGGGAGCATTTACAATGTAAAAAGAAAAAAGAGTCAAAAATTAAAGCAAAAGAAGAAGAAATAAATCAATACCTAGAAAAAAATGCAAAAAATAAAATAGAAAGTGAAAAGGGAGAGAATAGCAAAAATCAAGAAAATTTGGAAAATCAGCCGCAAAAAGAGGCGATGTAGCAATTAAAGGGAACCCCAACTCCAATTGGGATTCCAAAACCAGTTTTCACCCCAGTAGAGCAAACAAAAATCATAAACATTGGCACTGCAGAATGCCCCAAGCAAGTGCGAATTAGGACATTAATAAAATCAGATGTGGAACAACAAATAGTCAAATTACTCTGTGAATATACAGATGTGTTCGCTTGGAGAATAGAAGACATGCCGGGGATCGATCCCAGCATCGTCCAGCATGAATTAAAAATACATCCTAATGCAATTCCTTTTCGCCAACGGATACGAAAAGTCGCACCGGAATATCATGAACCAGTGGAAAAAGAATTAACAAAACTTTTAGATGCAGGGTTCATTCGAGAGGTACGATACCCTACATGGATTTCTAATATGGTAATTGTCCCGAAGAAGAACGGTGGAGTAAGAATTTGTATAGATTTTCACCAATCTAAATAAGGCATGTCCAAAAGATAGTTATCCACTCCCAAACATTGACCAGTTAGTAGATGATGTTGAGGGACATGAGATGTTATCATTTATGGACGGACAATCTGGGTACAACCAGATAGCATTAGCAGAAGCAGATCAGGAACACACATCGTTCTTTACTCCGCGAGGATTGTATTGTTACACTAGAATGCCATTTGGACTAAGGAATGCAGGAGCGACATATCAACGCCTAGTGGATGCAATATTCAAACCATGGATCGGAAAAACTTTGGAAGTTTATGTGGATGACATGTTAGTAAAAAGCAAGTTATCTGGTGATCATTTGCGGAACCTGGCTGAGATTTTTGGTGCACTACGAAAGTATAAGATGAAAATAAATCCAGAAAAGTGCATTTTTGGTGTTACATCAGGGCGATTTTTAGGATATCTGGTTACAAAAGATGGAATTCAAGTTGATCCAGCAAAAATACGAGCAATAACGGATATGCCATCACCAAACAGTATACAGAGTGTACAGAAGTTAAATGGGTGTTTGGATGCACTAAGTAGATTTATTGCAAGATCATCAGAACGATGTAAACCCTTTTTTGATGTACTTAAGAAGAAAAATAAGTTTGAATGGAACGATCGTTGTGAGCAAGCATTTCAAAGTATAAAATTACATCTTGCCACATTGCCAGCATTACAAAAACCAGAACCAGAAGAAATGTTAACTTTGTACATAGCAGCAACAGAAAATGCAATCAGTGGAGTAATGGTGCGAACGAATGAGAAAATCGAGAAACCTGTATACTACATCAGCAAGACTTTGAATTCAGCAGAAAGAAATTATACTAAGATTGAACAATTAATTTTGTCAGTGGTATTTGCTACTCAGAAGTTACGCACTTATTTTCTCACTCATTATGTTCGTATATTAACCAAAGCTCCATTGGAATCAGTTTTAAAGAATACAGGGAAGGTAGGAAGAATAGCAAAATAGAACGCTCAGCTAGAACAATACAACATTGTTTACGAGATACAAACTGCGCAGAAATCCCAAGTTCTAGCTGATTTTTTGGCAGATTTTCCAATCGAGGAAGAGTATGAAATTCAAGGACTTCCGGGGTGTGAAGAAGAAGAACCAGTAGATATCCTAGATTCAAATAGTTCACAACGATGGGAGGTTTTTGTTGATGGGTCGCGAAATAAAGAAGGGGCAGGAATAGGTATCGTGATTACAGCACCAAAGGGAGAACGTATGGTACACTCATTTCGACTTGAGTTCGAAGAGCATACAAATAACATAGTAGAATATGAAGCAGTAGTTCATGCTCTCAAACTCATTATTGAACTAGGAATAAGTGATGTAAGACTCACAAGTGACTCGCAGCTGGTGATTAGACAGATCGAGTTAAAATATCAAACGGTCGATGAGGACTTGGAACGATACAAAAATCTTGTACAAAGTTTAACAGTTTGTATTCCAAATATTATTTTTCGACATTTGTTTCGTGAAAAGAATCGACATGCAGATGCACTGGCGTATATCTCGTCCATGATAAATGACCCAAATACCAAAGCGCTAAAAATTGGGAGAATATACGAGCCATCCATAAGAGCACAAGTGTTAAATAACATAGAGGAAGATGGTATCGATGACTCAGCCATACAAAGTGCCACATCTACATCGCAACAAGAAAATGATCAACCAAGTAAGCCCGATTGGAGAGCCCCGATACATCAATATTTACAAAATAAAGTGTTACCAACAGATTCTAAAGAAGCAAGGAAAATTCAACTTAAGTCAAACAGTTACCAACTTAGAGATGGAATTCTTTATCGACATTCTTTTCTTGGACCATTATTTCGATGTTTATCACAAAAAGAAGGATTGCGAATTCTCAAAGAAATACATTATGGAGATGCAGGAAACCATAGTGGAAGACGATCGCTAGCATTAAAAGCCAAAATGCAGGGTTATTATTGGATTTCCATGTTGAAAGATTCGGAAGAAATGGTTCGAAGGTGCGAAGAATGTCAACGATTTGGTAAGAAAATCAAAGCACCAGCTACGGAATTAAATTCAATTCTTAGTCCATGGCCATTTGCGAAATGGGGAGTTGATATAGTCGGACCATTAGCTGAAGGCACAAAGAAAAGAAAATATTTAATTGTGGCCACTGATTATTTCACCAAGTGGGTAGAAGCAAAAGCACTAGCGCGAATTAGAGACACTGATGTTTTTACATTTCTATTTGAGAATATCATTTGTAGGTTTGGGATTCCAGCAGCGATAGTCTCTGATAATGGAAAACAATTCCAGGGGAAGAATATCGATATGCTATTTGAAACATATAATATTCAGAAACATAAGTCTACACCTTTTTACCCACAAAGTAATGGGCAAGCAGAATCCACAAATAAAACAATCGCAACAAATCTGAAGAAGACATTGGATGGATATTATAATAAGTGGTGCGAACAATTACATAATACATTATGGGCATACAGAACCACGAGAAAAGCTTCAACTGGAGAATCACCATATCTTCTTACTTATGGAACGGAAGCAGTAATACCAACAGAAGTTATTTTGCCTACGACCAGAACAGAAGCATGGGAGAAAAACCTAAATTCAGATCTCATGTTACAAAAATTGGATGACTTGGAAGAAAAAAGAGAAGTGGCACTCCAAAAGATGGAGAATTATCAAAGGGGATTAGCTCGAGACTACCATAAGCGTGTAAAATCCCGAAATTTTGTCCAAGGTCAATATGTCCTCCGGCAAATAACAGAACACCAAAGGGAAAAAAGAGCAGGAAAATTCGCACCAACATGGGACGGACCATACGTGATTCAAGCATCGGCAGGACAAGGGTCGTACTATCTTCAGAATTTGCAAGGAGAAATTTTAAAGCATCCGTGGAATGCACAATATTTAAAGCTTTACTATCTATGAATAACAATGCAATGTTACCACAAAAAGCAGGTACATAGACAATTAATTCATTAATTTCTTTTATAATCACTCCAAGAACATCGTACCATGGAGAATATTATAATTCCATTTAATCCCGGAATGTCATATACTTTGAATCCAGGAACATCATATCTTGGAGATTGTCATGATTATTAATATAATCAAAATTCCATTAATCCCGGAATTTCATATACTTTGAGCGCTCAAAATTACTCCAGGAACATCATATTCTGGATATCGTTGCGATTGACGACATAATCATATACAAAAGGTGAACATTATCCTTAGAGAATTTTATTAACAATGAAATTCTTATCAAGAAGGGGTTCATAATTACTGGTTTATCAATTTTCAGAGTACAGTTCGGGACCAACCCTGTATCTTACCCCTGGCCCGGGTTTGTTTCGTATGTGTGGGATCTCGAACAACATGATTTGAGGTAAAAAGTACTTCAATTCATGGTACTTAGAAAATCATATGATAACCAAAAGAATTACTTAATCACATTTTCTTGTGCAGGAAATAACATTAAAGACATATCAAAAGGATGCAAAAGAAAATCAATGAAAGATAAACAAAGTACAAGATAGTGGAGTCAACAGTAAATGAAATTACAAAGGACATAATCAGATATCGGGAAGACCGGATCGAGATGGTGGAGGAGGAACTGCAGGCACAGAAGCGCGCTTACTAAGCACTGAAGGATCGGATTGTGCACGATCTAAAGCAGTATTGAAGGACATTGCAATTTTTGCTTTAGCATCCTGCCTGACCCATTGAACGAAATCACGCCCAAAGTTGATTTCTTTGTGAAGCTCTTCGATCCTTTGCTGATTTGCTTCTATTTGAGCACTAAGACACGATTTTTGATTTTTCTCTTCACTTAATTTTGCAGCTAATGAATCAATCTCTTGTTCACGAGCAGTAATTTTGGAAAGTTCAGTAGATAGTCGAGCATGTAAACTCTCAAGTTTTGTGGCGCTAAGAGTCACATTATATTCAGAAGTCTTTAACTCTTGAGTAATGTTTTTCACTGAATCTTTCGCTGTATTAAGCTCAGTTTCTACTTGTATTGCTCGATCCTTAGCTTCATTAAATTTTTTCTCCAAATCTGAAAATACAGGAAAATATTAGACAAATTTTATGATATCAAGAACTATAAAATTAGGTAAACCAAAAATGTACCTCTGACAACAGATTTAAACTCTAATTCTTTTTGAGTTAGCAATTTTACAACTTCTCGATATTTTGATTCTGCTTTATTACGCCTCCAAGTGGCTAAATCAAAACTATCGTTCAGTTGAGTCAGTTTTTCTCTAACCACATTCATCTCTTTGAAAACTTCCCTTGCATGATTATTCAATTGAACCATTCTACGTTCGATCCTAAATAATGTCTCTATATTTTCCACTGGACCTAGTATAAAATTTAAATGTTTCATATAAATCAAGTAAATAAAATAGTAATTGAAAAGGTATGAAAAATAAACCTTGATTTTGATTCTGAAGATCTTGATTGTGACCTTCAATAGTTCGGAGACGATCCTGTTGTTGCTGATATTGATCATTATGTTGATGTTGAAGCTGTTGAAGTTGTTGAAGTTGTTGTTGAAGAAGATCATTTTGCTGTTGCAATTCATCATTCACTTGTTGTAAGGAGGCATTCTTCTCCTTCATCTCCCCTGATTCTTTCTTGAATATCAATCCCATCATGGTAGCTCGAGCCTTATAAAATTTATAACCACTAAATAGACAGTCGTTACTATATTGGAGTTGGGCTAAAGCTTGTTGCGGAAGTGAATATAACGAACTATCGGAAAGAGTCAAAACTTCATTGAAGGTTGGAGGAGGCTTTACAGGAAAACTCTGCTCAAAAATATCACTCTTGGACCATGCATCCAAAGTTTCGTCCATAGGAATCGCACTAAGTGAATCCCGGAATCGAGACATGAAGCCAGAATCAGATTTGATAACCTCAGCAGTAGCTGAAACATTCCAAAGCCCTTGAGAAAGAAACCATTTATATGCTTCTTCTTCATCACCAACTAAATTAAAACCTTCACTGGAGATTCGATCGGAAATAGACTTCAGAGTAGAAGGATCGGCACTTGGAATTGAAGTATCGACCTCAACAGCAACAGAAGTAGATCGAACCAAAATTTCGGAAGGAGCGATCGATTCGAGAATTACTTCAGAAGTCCCTTCGACTTCAGGAGGGATCGAACTGGAAGGAGGGATCGAACTGGAAGAAGGGATCGAACTGGAAGGAGGGATCGAACTGGAAGGAGAGTTTTCTTCTTCAGTCCGGTCAGTAATGTTAGCTTCTTCAACAAAGGCGGTATTAGCTTCAACATTCATATTTTCCACACCACCAATCGGAAGTATCTCGGCATTATCCTTCTCCGATGTATTCTCTTCTTCAACATGAGATACTTCATTCACTACATCAACAAGATCATCAATAACAATATCATCTCCCTCTTCTTGAGGAAGGCCAGAAAAAGTTTCCAATGCACTATTATCGGGTACAGGGGAATCAAGCACGAAATCAAAAGGAAGTGGAGAAACGATGTTATAAAAATTGGATGAAGTACCAGAAAGAGGTGCAACAATAGGATCGGATCGTTTCGATACCACAATTTCTGCTGGCATCGAGGAAACTGGAATAACATCGATAGGATCAGACTGATCCAATGGAAGAGCAACAATCGAGCTACCTTCTCCCTTATTCAAACTGGAAGCCATCTCTCCTACAACCTCAGTTGAAAGTTCAAGAGTTCTGGGCTTCTTCTGCTTCTTCTCTGCTGTGAGAATTAATTTTCGCTTTCCTTTACCCTCAACTGCGGGTTCGATCGATTGTTCATTCTCGACGATCTCTCTATTCTCGACGATTTTAATACCTCGATCAGGTGGAGGAAGGGGGATTCCGATGTCCAAAGAAGGATCGACCTGGAATCAAAAAAGTAATAACATTTAAAAGAAGACATTAAAGATCGATACACTATATCTAAAAGGAATGATATCAACTAAGAATTCCGAACCTTGAAGTCAAATTTATAATCATCAAAGTTCAATCTCCAGGGGCAATAGTTCGGGAAACAATTGCGAAGATGTTGAATTTCACTAGTAGGGATGTCACCATATACCCAAGGTCCCTCGATCAGAATAGGGGTGCGATACCATTTATAATCATGGTCTCGACGAATTCTCTCATTTGAAGGAAAGTCAGCATTGGTATATGGAGCTACCTTGATTCTGGGGTCATCAACTTCTCGAAGAAGAGGAAACCCTTGGGAGCATTTGCGAACAGGACTAACACTCCATTTGACATAATTTTTAACAGTAATACCATCACCATAAGTATTCTGGAAATTCTCAGGCGTATAATGAACACGTTCTGAAGGATCGGGAACATAACAAGTAAGACGGGTACGACCCTCACTGCGAAGGGTACATTCATCGAGAATTCGCCACCAATTACCATTATACTGTGTGATAGAACGAAGTTGAGTATGTGGAGCCCTGCTGCGAGTAGCAAGAACTGTGAACTGGAAAGGGTTGTTCTTTTCATACAGAGGGAGATGAAGACCAGCTTCCAAGGCACCAACAGAAATTAATAATCTATGATGGATATATTGAAATTTTTTCATCGAATCGTAGGTTATCATATCGGAAGCACTATCAACAAAAGAAACTTTAAATCCTTGAAGATTATGTCTTCTTTTAAATTCTTCAATATCCATAGATCGATAGCTATAAGATGACATTGACCGTTTATTATTGGGGGCAACATGAGGGACATCGGGAGAAGAATCCCGTACGGTACGAGGTACAGCAGGAGAAGGGATAGCAAGAGATAAATCTCGACGAGAAACAGCATATCGAGATGAAGAAGACCTACTTGATCTCCTGTTTTCACCTTGATTGCTGGCAGCATCAGATTTTCTTGGAGACATATTGAAGATCTGAGCAAAAAGAAACAAAAGAAGGAAAAAATTAATATATGAAGAAATTACCTAGCAATAATCACAACGTAAAAAAGGGCCTTTTCATTCATACATAACCTTAGAATCACAATCTTTTTTACTACACCGATAGACCCTCAGCCATGAAAAGAAAATTTTGAATCAAGAAAAATAAAATTACTTACATGAAGAAAAGAAGTTAACAATGGTCAAATTGAAGTAGAGAAGAAACCAATTAACGAGAACAAAACTCCTGAGTAGTGGGAAGATTTGAAAAGTTTAAGGAAGACAAAGTGCAATAACTAAAAAAGAGACAGTAGAAAGTTACATGATATTTAAAGAAGAAGAATGGTAACCGCCACAAGATGGGAGAGCAAAATAATCGGAAAAGATTTGATTTCATTGAAAAAAGTGTAACTGACATAATCATGTTAATACCAGCGGAAAACTCGGATAACGTGCAGAAAAGAAACTGAAAAGTTAAAAACGACAAGTCCTTCTCTATTTTTCAAAATCTCGGATCGACCGTTGGATGATTTTGTAAAAAAGAGAAGAAGGGGGCAAATTGTTAGTAAATTAAAGAAGGATGACACGTGGAAGAAGATCAAGTTAAGAAGCAACCAGATTAAAAAAGGTGAGAAACACAGGATCATTATTAAAGATATCAAATTTCAAAAAGACACGAGACGTTTCCTGACATCTAAGCGATGAATCGCATGAATGACACATAAGATCGAGAAAGCTGAACACCATCGAATAAAACAAACAACATTAAATGATAGCTGATCGAGAAAGTAGAAAGTTATTATTACTATA
>JAJJMC010028320.1:0-10892 GCA_023531435.1 Papaver californicum
TATATGAATTTAAAATAAAACCATTAACTCTTGATAGGCACACGCTGATACATCTTTGTACCATGCGGGACAAACCAAAGATTTTTCATTCACATAGAAGTGAAAAATGGATTTTTTATTTCCACACACAATATAGGCTAGTGACCCTTTGGTCCCATCAAGATAATTTTTGTAACAAAATATTTTTTTATAAATAAGAAATAAATTCATTTTTAATTCTAACAACCCTATCACCCTAACACTAAATAATTAACTTGTATAATTTAAATTTCTTAGTAGATAAGTCATAATCAATGTAGTCCATACCGGATTTCGATCCGTACCAGTCGAGAGCGATACACTGATACATCTTTGTACCGGAAAAATTTCGGTTTCAAATATCGGTGAAATATCGGTTCACATATTTTATACCTATAATTATTATATCAAACGTTTTTTCCATATTGGATCTATTAAGATATAAAACTAGTATTTATTTTTCTAAAAAATACCATAAAAACATGAGTAACAATTGAAAATCCTAGAAAAATGATAAGAATTTATTTTTTTTTTGGATTTTTTTTAATTGAAAACCGATAGTACCGGTCCATATCGGCCATTTTGGTCAACTCGTACCAGTCAATATCGATCGATATTTTCGATCAAATACTGTTCTAGCAATATCGGATATTTCATATCGGGTGAGGCCCGATACCGATAAAACCGACAATATTTTAACCGTACCGACTGGTATGGACTACATTGGTCATAATCAATGTAAGAATTTTGTTAGAAAAAGAGTAAAAAATGATCTAAAAAGAGCAAAATCAAAATCGACTGGCCATTTAGGATCCAGATAATACTATTTTTTAATTCAGACCATAAATCCTTACGAAATACAACTCTCATTTACCACGTAAATTTCACATCCATCTCCACCTCCACCTCACTAATTTTTTTTGCAGTGTCTGAGTCCAAACAAACACTTGGCCAGGGGCGAAATTAGAGTTTGGTTTATGCTCAAGCTTCTCTTAAAAGTCCTTTTTATTAAAAAGATTATTTTATACTTTTATAAAAGTTTAAGGTCAATATTTAAGTTTAAGTCAGGTGGAAATCTAATTAAGTCTATCTTTTGATAGATTTATAGTTCCGCGCCACGGGTATTAGACAAGACGATTAGTGTATTTGTTAATTTGCATCCATGATTCCTGTGATTAGATTAATACTGTATCATATATTCTTAGACCACATGTGATGTGACGTTATTGTCAGAAAAAGGAGAACAGAAAGTGGTTTAAAGAGTGCGTAACTACGTGTATTGGATACATTTGTTTTAACTTGGATCAAAGTTAACTTAGAAGGCAAAATTTTCTAAATCGGACCGGTTGGTTTCCGATCACCTATTCCTGGTTTACATATCTCTTCTTGTCCAACCAATGAGAGCTTGACACGTAATAATACCTAACCAAAAACTTGCGACAAAGAGTGTTCCTTTTTGTACACCAAATAAACTAATGATACCCCTTTAACTAAGAAAACTAACCAAATTTCCGTTAATATAAATTTTTTAATTTTTTTTTTATATAATACCCCTTCCTGCCTTATAACAAAAAAAAATTTATTTATATTTTCGTTAATAAAAATCCTAGTAAAATTGAGGTACACCCCAATTATTTGAGGGTTACCCAGTAAGTTAAAGTATATAGTAGTTTGAAGTATATAATTAAAAACTTTTTATCCAACTATTTTTGTTAATAGCTAATTTGTCCTTAATTAGTTAGTGTTAGTTATTTCAATTAGTAGTTAAACTAATTAGTGTTTATTTTTTAAAAAGAATTAATTAGTGTTTGAGATTGGATTACAGTTAGTGTTAGATGGCAAAAATTAGAGTATAGTTTTTTTTAAAAGGTTTGAAGAAGACGAAGAAGAATTTGAGGAAAACTAGGTTTTTGTGATTTTGGCAGTAAAAATGAAAATTTACAGTGACGATGAAGATTTTAGTGGTGATGAAGAAGTGCATATATATATATCATCAATTAGATTATCGTGATTTCGATCCTACCGATCTGAGTTATTTTTTTTGATGAAGATCATAATGCTTCCAATGGTCAAGTATACGTGCTAAGGTCTCGAAGCATGTATTTATAGCTTACAATCGCCAAAAGTGAAACAAATTCAACTTTTGAATGCTTTTCTGGCCAACTCATAACTCAGAATCTGCGGGTACTATGACGCCACACCCACCGGTTGGATTATCATCCGTATGAACCATAGTCGGTTGATATTGTAATGAACAACAACCAATTGTAGTTCATATTTGGCGGGATTGGTAGATGAAACAATCAGCTGTCATGAACTCACATATCGGCCGATTGTAGCACTTGGAGATTATTTAAAAAAAACACCAGATATACATTCTACCGATATATGTTCCTCTATGAGTTGATTGTAATCGATAAAACGGTCTGAAAAACTGCACTTTACTAAATACTAGAATTGATATACAAATTAGTCCACGTGCCGATTCCAAATGATAAATTTACAAAGATAGAAACCACGTATTTTTATTTCGCATTGGCCATCGAAAAATCTCAGGACTAACCCTGAGTAGTCATATACATTTCAAATAATAATTTGTTAAATAAAATCAGGGTCGGCCTTGGCCAAAAATTCAACTGTGGGCAGCAAAATATCAAAGGCATCAAGAGTTACCACGTTTTGTAACCTTAGTACGAAAACAAAATAAAAGTAGGTGCTATTTGTAATAAGAAAACTAGGTAAAAGGGAAGCAAAATAAAATGATAGTGTAAAAAGACTTCTTGATGATTATTAACAATTTGGTGCATATGAAGTATGAAGTCGTTTGGTATTTTGGATTTTTTTATGTTTCACACAAAACCAAAAACACCGTTACAATAATTTTTTTATTTAAATCCTTAATTATTTTCATTGATGATCATTCTATTACGATTCTTTATATTTTAAATTAAATTTTTTATGCAGTTAAAATGATATTTTTAGGACATTGATATATAGATCATTTTAATTAATTTTTATTTAAGTATATCACCTGATCATATCCTTATATTTGAGTTAGTTTCTAATTAATTTTTATTTGAGTGCTGTAAAAGAATAGTATCAAAATAAATAAGTATGTCCAAAAATAGGATAATGTGAGATCAATTATGGATTTTAAAATAACTTTTTGGATTATAATTTTAATTGTTAATTTTATATAAATAAAGAATGGTTTAGTTTATTTGCACAACCGCGTATAATTTAACGGAAAAATAAATTTATTTAATATCTTATAATATAGGATGAAATATGTGTATATATATATCAAAGATTCCTAAAACCTTGGACCCCGAAGGTGCATGTGGTATGTGGCTCTCAAGTTCCAACGTAGCAAGAGCCATTATCAATCAATGAGTTTTCCTTTTCAACAAATCCAATCATTGTCACCAACTACTTGAGTAATGAGAGTTGAGACGTCCCATACGAGGTTCTTTTTCTTGTTCAATTCTCATCCATGATTAAGACGTGAAAAAAACGTGAATTTCTGATCTCATCGTCAAAAGCATTTGTGGTCACATTTATGTATATCAAAATGTAAAGTCGGAGAAAATCCAAATAACCTAAATTACATCTTAGGCCTAACAGTAAAACCAAGATATTTTTACTTAGGGCCGGTCCATCATGAGAAAAATAATATGCTCCATTATGGATGATCTTAAATGTTACTGCCTGGCAATAGGTATGTGTGTATATATGATCCGGCTACGCCACTACTCTGCACTAAAACTCCCATTATCCCAAGAAATTAGGCAGACATGGCCAACAAAACTTACTTCTTAACCTTCTTCAATACTACCCTTTGGCTGGATTCTGCAACCAACCTCTCAATAGTAGATCTCAATACCAGCTATTTGCTACGTTTTCTTGCGTCAATAGTTTTACTTCTTTTCATCAAGTTTGGGATAACTTCCCTTAGAAAACACCCATCTTTATCAGCATCATTTTCATTGCCTCTAGGACCATCACCTTGGCCAGTTTTGGGTAGTATACCAGTTTTACTTCGAAATAAACCAAGATATAAGTGGATATTAGGTCTAATGAAAGAAATGGATACTGAAATCGCATGCATTCTTCTAGGGAACGTTCATGTTATTCCCGTGGCTTCTCCAGAACTTGCTCGAGAATTCTTAAAAAAACAAGATGCGGTATTTGCATCAAGGCCTAGAACAATGGCTGCAGAATATTTTGTTGGTTATGCAACAATGGAAAACACTTAACAGAAGAAATTTGTTAAGGTTAGGAAATCTCTGATGGTGCATATACAATGGACAGAGCCACCTGCTCAGCAAATTGTCCTTAACACAAGAACTTAACAGCAAGATAGAAGTGGAAGGGAAATAAACAAGCAATGCGCAAAACAAAGCAAGAAGATGGGAAAAGAAGACATGATAGTAGCTGCTTCTGGAGTGAATTTTAATGGAGAAATTCGTTTTCTTTTTATAGGTGAAAATTAATTCCACGCATTAATCATGAAGATAATGGTTAAAACGGATATAGAACGGTTAAAAATAATTCTCTCATAAAGACTCGCCGGGTCATACTCCCCCATAATTAAAACAAGATTTGAATTAGTCAAAAAACCGTTTCAAAAAACGTAAGTCTTGGTTGGTCCGCAGCCACAGTCACACCCGCATCCGTACCCGCAGGTCCGCAAGCATGCAAGCACCGAAAGCTACGCAAGCTCGCAAGCCGTAAGCGTGCGCGCTTCGGTGCGAAGCACCGCAACGCACATGTGTGAAAAGCATGTGTGCACCAACTAGCTCATTGCCTTAGTCCTCCCCAACCATAAAAGCTTCTAAACCCTAAGGGCCTTCCCTTAGTTGCAATTTTTATGGTAATAAGGAGAGAACTCATCTCTAGTCTCTCCAATGTGGGACTAAAGGTTCTTCATTCACAATAGTGAAAAATGAGTTATTCACCCTTAGTGACATCTAGGTCCTAAGGTCCATTCCCACCAAGAATAAAATTCATTTTAAAGTTCATTTTTCTCCAACAATCCCCCACATGAATGAAAACCCGATAAAAATCGGAAATCAGAAAGCGAGAAATAGCTCTTAGGCAATAGGTGTCCATAAGGTCTTGAACCTTTGTTTAGTGAGAAATTACCAGAACTACTTGAAGGACAGTGAACGCGATGTCTTGAACTGCCATCGTTTGGTGTAGTTCATCAATAACTTCCACACGTAATATCTCTCTAGGTGCTGTTAAGTTCGTGCCAATTGTGTCTATTTTGGCCCTGGATATATCCTGTTTCTCATAATGCTCTATAGAATCAGCTCAATTCTCATAGGAAGCGTCCCACTTCCTCATTCAGATAGGTGAGTTCTATCAAGAGTGTTTACTGCTACACCTTACTTCAATCTTAAATTGAAACTATTGAACTCATTAAGACTTGATAAAAAGTCATTCTCACATCCAGTCACATTATCACGTCTATACCATAGGGAAGGGACAAAAATTGAAATTCTCTGATAGTGTTTCCTTTAACCCACCACAAATTAGTTGTCTCATTCGAAACCTTGATCTTGGGATCTCCAGTCAGCAAGGTTGAGTATCCTTCATGGCAAGTTTACTTGATGAGCTTAAGCCTCATCCCCCTCGATGCATTACTAACTATCTCCTTGGACAAACCTTTCGTCAAAGGGTCCGCGATATTCTCCTTAGACCTCACAAAGTCAACAGAAATAACGCCAGTTGAGATTAGTTGTTTTAGGGAATTGTGTCTTCTACGAATGTGTATAGACTTCCCATTATAGTTGTTGTTTTTAGCATTAGCTATTGAAGCTTGACTATCACAATGTATATATATAGCTAAGCACAGGCCTATGCCAAAGATGAATGTCTTCTAAAAAACATCTTAGCCAAGCGGCTTCCGCTCTTGCTTTATCTAACGCACTAAACTCTGATTCCATAATGGATCGAACTATACATGTCTGTTTAGAACTCTTCCAAGATACAGACCCGCAAGCTAGAGTGAAAATATATCCACTCGTAGACTTAGACTCCTCTGAGTCCGATATCCAGTTTGCGTCACAAATCCTTCTAGGACCGTAGGGTATCTCTCATAACTTATACAAAAGTTCAAAGTGTACTTTAAGTACCTTAACACTCTAATAAGTGCATCCCAATGCTCTTGTCCCGGATTACATGTATACCTACTCAACCTACTCACATCATAAGCAATGTCTTTCATTAAATACATCAGAGTTCCTATAACACGTGAATATTCAAGTTGTCAAACTCCGTTACCCTTATTCTTTTTGAGTCTACAACAAGGATCATAAGGAGTACAAGCAGGTTTACAATCAAACTGGTTATATTTTCTAAGAACAGATTCAACATAATGAGATTGACTAAGACTATATCCATTAAAATCTCTTCTAACCTTCATCCCTAAGATTACATCAGCGGGGCCTAAGTATTTCATGTCAAAGTTCTCATTTAGCATGTTCTTAGCGGAATTAAGCATACAATGTTCTTAGCATGTTCTTACATCCATGTTTGTACCAAGTATAAGCATATCATCAACATACAAGCATACAATCACACAGACATCATTCACAAGTTTAGTATAAACACACTTGTCAGATTCATTAATTTTAAAATCACTAGAAATCATTACATGATCAAATTTTTCATGCCACTGTTTAGGTGCTTGTTTCAAACCATACAAAGATTTTCTTAGTTTACAAACTTTGTTTTCACAAAACCTTTCACTATAAAGCCCTCAGGTTGGTCCATATAATTTCTTCATCTAATTCACCATTTAGAAAAGTTGTTTTACATCTATTTGATGTATCTCTAAGTTATGAATGGCAGCAATAGCAATTAACATCCTAATGGAAGTAATTCTCGTAACAGGTGAATAAGTATCAAAGAAATCTACACATTTTATTTGTTTATAGCCTTTAGCTACTAATCTAGCTTTATATTTTTCTACAGTTCCTTCTATCTTACGTTTCCTTTTGAAGATCCATTTACAACCTATGGGTTTATACCCTAGAGGTAAATCTACAATCTCCCAAGTATCATTCTGTATAATAGAATCCATTTCACTAATGGTAGCTTCTTTCCACTATGGAGCTTCAGAAGAAGTCATGGCTTCTCTATAAGTTTGTGGATCGGTCTCAGCTAACCATTTTATGAAGTCTGGCCCAAAAGATTTCAGTTCTAAGTCTTTTACCTCTTCTAGGCTTAAATTCATCTTCCTCTACAGGTAATGTCTGACTAGTAGAAGGGACATCTAGGGGATCAACACAAATCATGCGAGATTCAGATTTCAAAGGAAAAATATTTTCAAAAAACACAGGATCCCTAGATTCCATAATAGTATTCATACCAATTTCAGATATTTCAGAACTCACAACCATAAATCTATATGCAGAACAGGATACCCTATGAAGACACAGTCAACAGTTTTGGGTCCTATCTTGGTCCTCTTAGGTGGAGGAATGGACACCTTAGCCAAACACCCCCACACTTTAATGTATGCATAATAAGGTTGTCCACCTTTCCATAACTCATATGGAGTTTTGTCTGATCCTTTAAAAGGTACTCTGTTCAATATATAGCAAGCTGAGAGGACGGCATCCCCCCACAAGTTTGTAGGTAGTCCTGAACTAATTAACATGGCATTCATCATCTCCTTAAGGGTTCGGTTTTTCTGTTCAGCCACACCATTAGATTGTGGTGAATAAGGAGGGGTTACTTCATGTATGATGCCATGTTCTATGCAAAAGTCTCCTATATGGATTACATACTCACTACCACGGTCAGAACTAACCGTTTTAATGGTAGCATTCATTTGGTTTTCAACTTCTAGTTTATATATTTTAAAGGCTTCTGAAGCCTCATCCTTTCCCCTAAGTAAATATATGTGACAGTACCTCGTACAGTTATCTATGAAGGTGACAAACCATTTCTTACCACCTCTAGTTTGGACTGACTTCATGTCAACTAGGTCTGAGTGAATTAATTCTAAGGGTTTAGAATTTCTCTGAATAATTTTTCTATAAGATTTCTTAGCATATTTTGATTCAACACGTATTTCACATTTATGTTCATTTTCCAATGTAAATTTGGGAATGCAGCCTATGCTAGCCAATTTATTCATTAACGTATAGTTTACATGACCAAGTCTACCATGCCAAACATTCAATGGCACACAAACATAAGCAGAAGAATCAAATTTATTCATTTCAACAGAGGTTACATTAAGTTTGTAAAGACCCTCAGTCTTATAGCCCTTTCCTACATAATCCTTACCCTTAGTGACAATAATTTTCCCATATTCAAATATAAGTTTAAAGCCCTTATCATCTAAAACACCACAAGATACAAGATTTTTGCAGATGTCCGTAACATGAAGAACTTCATTCAATGTGAGAGTTTTGTCAGAAGTGAGCTTTAGCCCAACCTTGCCTTTTCCCGCAACCTGTGCTGCCGACGAGTTACCCATGTAGAGTTTTTCTCCTTCCCTTACCTTCTGATAGGAGGTGAACATATCTTTGTTTCCACAGACATGCTTGGTAGCACCAGAGTCTACCCACCAGTCTCTCACATTGTTTACCAAATTGACTTTAGACACCGTGCCAGAAAACTCGTTCTTGTTGTTCTCAACCAAATTAGCATTGTTTTTCTTGTTATTAAAATCCTTACGTTTTCTACAATGCATTGCCATATGGCCAGGAAGTCCGCAAACATAACAAGCATCTTTAATTTTACAAATGCCATATTTGGGTTTCGAAAATATACATTTCTTGTGCGGACCAGGTTTGCGGTTGCTGCGGTCCAGGCTTGCGGAAGACTTGTATTCAGTTACATGAGCTCTATTGGACACGTCCCTTGCGGAAGATACGTTTTTATCTTTTGAACACAACAATTATTCCACTTGAATCTTCTTACCCAATTCAACCATACTGACTTCACCAGTTTCATGTCTCAATCTTTGTTTGTAATTAGACCATGAAGAAGGTAATTTCTCAATCACCGCAGACACTTGAAAAGTTTCATCATTCACCATACCTTCAGCAATAATTTCATTAATAATGCGCTGAAGTTCCAGGAATTGATCAACTACAGATTTATCATTAAACATTTTGTATTCCAGGAACCTAGCAACCAAAAATTTCTTGCTTCCAGCCGTTTCCGGTTGATATTTTGCTTCTAAGGCAGCCCATAAATCATAAGCAGAAAAGTTCTCTTTGCATTATAGAAATCATACAATGCATCTTTTAAACAGTTAAGAATATGATTCTTTGTCATATAGTTCTGTTTACCCCAAGTCTCCAACTCTCTTTCATTTCCAGCATCATTCAGACTATCATCAAAGGATTTCAAAACTAGTTCATCTAACATATGGAAACTCAGAAAGAAGAGCATCTTGGATTGCCATCTTTTGAAATCTTTGCCACTGAATTTTTCTGGTCTGTTTACATCATTCTTACCCATTGTTACAGAAGAAATTGTTATTGTGTTAAGATTGTTGGTTCTGCAACAATGGAAAACACTAAACAGAAGAAATTTGTTAAGGTTAGGAAATCTCTGATTATGCAGACACAATGGACAGAGCCACCTGCTCAGCAAATTGTCCTTAACATAATAGTCCTCGGGTACTCCTCAAGAATGAGAGATGATATACCCCAACAGAGGAGATGTATCCAGGATAGAACTGTTCGTTATGATTAGTATAAGCATAATACCAATCACCCTCAAGAACTTAACAGCAAGATAGAAGTGGAAGGGAAATAAACAAGCAATGCGCAAAACAAAGCAAGAAGAGGGGAAAAGAAGACAGGATAGTAGCTGCTTCTGGAGTGAATTTTAATGGAGAAATTCTTTTTATTTTTGTAGGTAGAAGAAGAAGAGAATGTGGCAATAATCATGGACATTAAGTTTGAAAATTAATTCCACGCATTAATCATGGAGATAATGGTTAAAACGGATATATAACGGTTAAAAATAATTCTCTCCTAAAGACTCGCCGGCTCATACGCCCCCATAATTAAAACAAGATTTGAATTAGTCAAAAAACTGTTTCAAAAAAGGTAAGTCTTGGTTAGTCCGCAGCCTCAGCTACGCCCGCAACACACACTCAGACCCGCAGCAGCATCCACGGTCACACCCGCACTCGCACCCACAACCGCAGGTCCGCAAGCCGCAAGCGTGTGTGCTTCGGTGCGAAGCACCGCACATGTGTGAAAAGCATGTGTGCACCAACTAGCTCATTGCCTTACTCCTCCCCCAACCACAAAAGCTTCTAAACCCTAAGGGCCCTCCCTTAGTTGCAATATTTGTGGTAATAAGGAGAGAACTCATCTCTAGTCTCTCCAATGTGGGACTAAAAGTTCTTCATTCACAATAGTGAAAATGAGCTATTCACCCTTAGTGACATCTAGGTCCTAAGGTCCATTCCCACCAAGACTAAAATTCATTTTAAAGTTCATTTTTCTCCAACACATTTGAGTCGTGGATTCTTAACTGTTGTTGTTACACCATGGGGAGACCAATGGACGAAAATGAGAAGAGTTGTGACTTCCGAAATGGTAAGTCACGAGAGACCAGAATGGCTTCTGGAGAAGAGAATTGAGGAAGCTAACAACCTGGTGTTCTATTTACACAGTCAATGTACTAAAAACTCATTGAGCGGAGGTGAAGTGTTTAGTGTAAGATTACTAACGAGGTAATTCAGTGGGAATGTAATTAGAAAAATGATAGTCAACCAAAGGTATTTCGACAAAGGAAGATGGAGGACCCGGTGTTGAAGAGATAGAACTTATTAATGCATCCTGATTAATTGACTCATGATTTGAACCCATTGTGAATGACCCATCATG
>JAJJMC010028322.1:0-12500 GCA_023531435.1 Papaver californicum
GGAGTGGGCGAGCGTACTCGTGAGGGGAATGATCTTTACATGGAAATGAAAGAGTCTGGAGTAATTAATGAACAAAATCTTGCAGAATCAAAAGTAGCTCTAGTCTATGGTCAGATGAATGAACCGCCGGGAGCTCGTATGAGAGTTGGTTTGACTGCCCTAACCATGGCAGAATATTTCCGGGATGTTAATGAACAAGATGTCCTTCTATTTATCGACAATATTTTCCGATTTGTCCAAGCAGGATCCGAAGTATCTGCTTTATTAGGCAGAATGCCTTCTGCTGTGGGTTATCAACCTACCCTTAGTACAGAAATGGGTACTTTGCAAGAAAGAATTACTTCTACCAAAGAGGGGTCTATAACTTCTATTCAAGCAGTTTATGTACCTGCGGACGATTTGACCGACCCTGCCCCTGCCACGACATTTGCACATTTAGATGCTACTACCGTACTATCAAGAGGACTAGCTTCAAAAGGTATCTATCCAGCAGTAGATCCTCTTGATAGTACGTCAACTATGCTCCAACCTCGCATCGTTGGTGAAGAACATTATGAAATTGCGCAAAGAGTTAAGCAAACTTCACAACGTTACAAAGAACTTCAGGATATTATAGCTATCCTTGGGTTGGACGAATTATCTGAAGAGGATCGTTTAACCGTAGCAAGAGCACGAAAAATTGAGCGTTTCTTATCACAACCCTTCTTCGTAGCAGAAGTATTTACGGGCTCTCCAGGGAAATATGTTGGTCTAGCAGAAACCATTAGGGGGTTTCAACTGATCCTTTCCGGAGAATTAGATGGTCTTCCTGAACAGGCCTTTTATTTGGTAGGTAACATCGATGAAGCTACCGCGAAGGCTGTGAACTTAGAAGTGGAGAGCAAATTGAATAAATGACCTTAAATCTTTGTGTACTAACCCCGAATCAAATTGTTTGGGATTCAGAAGTGAAAGAAATAGTTTTATCTACTAATAGTGGCCAAATCGGTGTATTACCAAACCACGCCCCTATTGCCACAGCTGTAGATATAGGTATTTTGAGACTACGCCTTAATGACCAATGGTTAAAAATAGCTCTGATGGGTGGTTTTGCTAGAGTAGGCAATAATGAGATTACCATTTTAGTAAATGATGCGGAGAAGGGTAGTGACATTGATCCACAAGAAGCTCAGCAAGCTCTTGAAATAGCTGAGGCTAACTTAAGTCGGGCTGAGGGCAAGAGACAAACTATTGAAGCGAATTTAGCCGTCAGACGAGCTAGGACGCGAGTAGAGGCTATCAATTCAATTTCATAACTAATTGGTGCGCCCCAATAAAAAAGTGAATTCCGTTTATACACCATATTTTGGTTCTGCGGATTGAGTCGAATCAACTGTAATGGCATTTCTCTAAAATAAAAGGGAGGGTGGGTAGAAAAACTTATTAGATACTAATTACTCCGGTATCTAATAAGTTCTACCTACTATTGGATTTGAACCAATGACTCCCGCCGTATGAAAGCAATACTCTAACCACTGGGTTAAGTAGGTCATTTATCATCACAAAGAGAAAGAAAGGGGCTTGTCATATCGATGAATTATAGATGCAATCTTATTTCGAAGCAATACCAATTCTTGGCAGGAAACAGATCAGAAGCTATCATGTTGGATCATAGAAGATTCATCTTGACAAGAAATTATTTCCATGATAAACTATCTATCACAAGGGCTATAGCTCAGTTGGTAGAGCAACTCGTTTACACGCGCGCCAATGTTTTTCAGGGGAGTCCATCATGCAATCAAAAAAATTGATCTTATTGATAAATCGGTGTCTTACTCTATATATTCGAGGGAACAATAGCCTGACAAATAGTTGGTTCGGTCCGCTTTGGGTGCCAATTTAGGCTCCAAATAGAACCCATCATTGATTCGATAATTGATAAGGTGAATACACAGCCCATTCAATGCTAGGCATAATGAGTATAAGGACCTCAAAAAAATATCTTTTCGTAATATGAACTTTAAGGTGTATGAAGTTTCATATTTGACTCTTTGAGCAGAGCGATAGAGACTCCATTTAACTTAGGTTGATCTAGGCCAGAGGCAGACCTACGTCAAGGTAACTCTTCTTTGAAACACTTTGGTATTGCTCCTGGATCATAATCTAAATAATGAATCAGAGCACGTGGAGCCATCTCGTTATCTTTCTGTTAAGAAAAAGTATGGCGGACTATCTGATATTTATATCAGTTGATGAAAGAGCCCAATGCAAAAAAAAATGCATGTTGGGTCTTTGGAACAGTTCGAATCATTTCGATAATAAAAAGTTTGATCTGTTTTACCGAGAAGGTCTACGGTTCGAGTCCGTATAGCCCTAAAAATTTTTATAGTTTTCATTTCCTCATTCTTGTTTGTTGGTTGTAGTCGGACAGTCGTTTGGCCCATCGAAATAGAATAATTATCACATGCTCCGAGCGATCCCCGCGGGTGAGCATGAAAGGGACAAAATTCATTTCAGTGGGCCCAATCAGTCTTTGTTTGATCTCGGATAAAAAAACTGTCCTTTCTTCTTTGTGGATAAATTACACACAAATTTTTCCTGTTTTCCTATCCAGGATCAAAGGGTTTGGGATATTCCTTTTCTTTTTGTACAAAATCTCTTTTTCTAGATCTCAATATACCCCAATCCAATTGCTCACCAGTCCAATTCTACCTATGCTTACTTTATGCAAGAAGATTGAGGGTCTGTTTGCACTTGGACGAGTTAAGAAGCCCCCAACTCATCGTTTTTTCGGGAGCAGAACCCAATTCGTTGTTTCAGAGATAATGACTGGTTCCTAACTCTATTAGTGTTTGTACCCCTATCGATTTCCATGAGTTGTTTGGGGATTTGGTCTGTCGAATCATTTGAGTTGATAAAGCGCGATTCGATTAGAAGAAGTTTCTTCTGTAAATTATTTAGGATTCGGCTGACTTTCCCGTTGTGATATACTTCGTTGTATAGGGTTCGTTCAACATAATTTTTTTTTTGCATGAAGGCTAACCCAGCGGTTGGTCTTACTTTTGAAAACTCATTTTAATTACATTAATAAGTATTCTCGCCTTTTCGGACCCATTTCAAGTACTAAAGATCGATATTCTAGATTCTTCTTTTAAGACTTCGAGTTCTAATTAAATAACCCACTTCTTTTTGGGGGGGATGGGTTGCAGGTCGAGGTAGTACAGACTCAAAAAATGTAAATTGGGGATAGAACCCTAGGGTTGTTAGATGTAAGGGTTTCTCTCAATTCAATGCATTGAATAAAATCCATTAAGTCTAGAACAAGGATAAAAAATAGAATAGGGCGATGCATTCAGTTTCCGTATCTAATCAATAGAAACAACAATCCTCTAACTGGATTGGATCTTAATGAAAAGAATAAACCAATACCCTTCGGTTTTATTATATGAATATTCAAAAAGGATATAACATACATATAGAATTGTTCATTTTCTTAATAGTATCTTAATTTAATCTTAATCAAAATTCTATATAAATTAGAACTAAAAAAAGATGTAATGTAATTCTTTTTTCTCTTTTTTTTATAGAAAATTTGAGACAAGATAAAAACGATAAGTTTGTAATAAGAGCATAATATGTCTCTAGCATATCGAAATAAGTGAAAATCGGATTCCACTCGATGAATCTTGAAACAAGAATGACCCACAGCAAAAAAACTGGGGAGTTCAATCAAAATTCATTGGTATTTCGACTAAAAAGTTATAGCTTAATTCAAATTCCAGATCGAATCGAAGAATACGGTATATATTTTTCCACATTCATAGGAGTGCATCTATGTTTCTGCTTTACGAATATGACATTTTCTGGGCATTTCTAATAATATCAAGTCTGATTCCTATTTTGGCTTTTTTCATTTCCGGAGTTTTAGCCCCGACTAGGGAAGGACCGGAGAAACTTTCTAGTTATGAATCGGGCATAGAACCAATGGGCGACGCTTGGTTACAATTCCGAATTCGTTATTATATGTTTGCTCTGGTTTTTGTTGTTTTTGATGTTGAAACGGTTTTTCTTTACCCATGGGCGATGAGTTTCGATGTATTGGGTGTATCCGTTTTTATAGAAGCTTTAATTTTCGTGCTTATCCTAATTGTTGGTTTAGTTTATGCATGGCGAAAAGGAGCGTTGGAATGGTCTTAGCTCCTGAATATTCAGACAATAAAAAGAAAAAAGAAGAAAAAAATGACATTGAGACAGTTATGAATTCCATTGAGTTTCCGGTACTTGATCAAACAACCCAAAATTCAGTTATTTCAACTACATCAAATGATCTTTCAAATTGGTCAAGACTCTCCAGTTTATGGCCGCTTCTGTATGGTACCAGTTGTTGCTTTATTGAATTTGCTTCATTAATAGGCTCGCGCTTCGACTTTGATCGTTATGGCTTGGTACCAAGATCGAGTCCTAGGCAAGCGGACTTAATTTTAACAGCCGGCACAGTAACAATGAAAATGGCTCCCTCTTTAGTAAGATTATATGAGCAAATGCCTGAACCAAAATATGTCATTGCTATGGGAGCCTGCACTATTACAGGAGGGATGTTCAGTACTGATTCTTATAGTACTGTTCGAGGAGTTGATAAGCTAATTCCTGTGGATGTTTATTTGCCGGGTTGCCCGCCTAAACCGGAGGCAGTTATCGATGCTATAACAAAACTTCGTAAGAAGGTATCTCGAGAAATCTACGAGGATAGATTTGGGTCTCAACAGAATAATCGATGTTTTACTACCACTCACAAGTTTTATGTTGGACGCAGCACGCATACTGGAAATTATGATCAAGGATTAGTCTATCAATCGCGATCCACTTCAGAGATACCTTATGAAACATTTTTCAAATACAAAAGTTCAGTATCTTCCCACGAATTAGTGAATTAGGGAGGCTGCTTTTCTTTTGTGCAGAAGAATAGCAAATGCCCTTCACTTCAATTTTCAAAAATTTCGTCGTAAACGTGAACTACTTATACAAATGAAAATCCGGGAGAGATTAAAAAAATGCAGGGTCGTTTGTCTGCTTGGCTAGTCAAGCATGGGTTAGTTCATAGATCTTTAGGCTTCGATTACCAAGGAGTCGAAACTTTACAAATAAAGCCCGAGGATTGGCATTCCATTGCTGTCATTTCATATGTATATGGTTACAATTATCTACGCTCTCAGTGTGCCTATGATGTAGCACCGGGCGGACTCTTAGCTAGTGTGTATCATCTTACGAGAATAGAGTATGGTGTGGATCAGCCAGAGGAGGTATGCATTAAAGTATTTGCCCCAAGGATAAATCCCAGAATTCCGTCTGTTTTTTGGATTTGGAAAAGTGCGGATTTCCAAGAACGGGAATCTTATGATATGTTGGGAATCTCTTATGATAATCATCCACGCCTGAAACGTATTTTGATGCCTGAAAGTTGGATAGGATGGCCCTTACGTAAGGATTATATTGCTCCAAAATTCTATGAAATACAAGATGCTCATTGAATGATACGAACCTAATTTTCTTTTTACGCCGCGAGATATTCAAGGAATTTTTTTACAGTCTCTTCTAGAGCAAACAGAGTAATCGAACTCTTTTTCCTATATATGGATATATGGATGCGCAAAAAAATGGGTCCTCATTGAGATTCCCAAATTTGGAAGATATTCTATTTCTTTTTTTATACAGACTTTAAGAAAAAGGGTAGGATTTTCTCTCTCTAGACATTCGGACGATAGCATGTATGTATGCTGATTCGTATCGAATTTGTATGAGTATCTATTATTAACCTGTGGGTTAATAATGGATGCTCAATGTCAGGAACTTAACAGTAGATACTCAATGTCAGGAACCAGATTTGAACTGGTGACACGAGGATTTTCAGTCCTCTGCTCTACCAACTGAGCTATCCCAACCCTTCTTGAGGCACCATCCCCATCCTACTAGAGGGCTTGGGTATATGTCAATTCAAGAGAATCAAAAAGCATTACAAAATCTTACCCAGGCCCTGGAATTTCCGGAATTTTCAAAAAAGAAAACTTTTGAAGTTGAAAATAATGCTGTGAACTGTGAATGATTCAAACGGGGATTCCTTGATCATAGATTTTCTTTTGTACATATATACCACAAGACTTGTGATACGAGAGAGGCTTTTCTGCTCCGATCCTTTTGTGAAATAGTACAGTGAATGATAAATATAGCTAATTTTCGGGCGCTGCCGAAAAGAAAAAAGAGTAGAAGTATAAATAAACAGTTAGGGAGTAAAACGGGCCTTTTTGTGGGGATAGAGGGACTTGAACCCTCACGATTTATAAAGTCGACGGATTTTCCTCTTACTATAAATTTCATTGTTGTCTGTATTGATATTGACATGTAGAACGGGACTCTATCTTTATTCTCGTCCGATTAATCAGTTCGTCAAAAGATATATCAGACTATGGAGTGAGTGGTTTGATCACTGAATATTCGATTCTTCCTTCAACTTGGAATAGATTCACAAAAATGATTCCTTTTTTTTTATGTAAAAAAAATTTTAGGGCGGCATTCATAGAATCTTTGATATTTCAGTACGTATACGTACGTCTCGTATATAGGTTTATCCCCCATTCTTTATGGAGTTTAAATTCAAATTGAATAGAAGGATTCCTCTACCAACGCAGTCAACTCCATTCATTAGAACAGCTTCCATTGAGTCTCTGCACCTATCCTTTTTTTATTCTCGCTTTCAGAAACCCCTTAATTTATTTTCTGAAAACAGGATTTGGCTCAGGATTGCCCATTTTTAATTCCAGGGTTTCTCTGAATTTGAAAGTTATCACTTAGTAGGTTTCCATACCAAGGCTCAATCCAATCAAGTCCGTAGCGTCTACCGATTTCGCCATATCCCCTTTTTAGTTTGAGCCGAAGATCTGGCCGGGATGCCATCCCTTTCTTTTTTTCGTTCATGCTGGAACCGTTAACCGTTGAATTCATTAGATACAGCTTATCTATCTAAAAGGTTTCTCTCTTTACTCCTCTTTGATTTCTTTTTTATCTACCCCTTTTTCTCTATTGAAGGACCTACATTTGGTTTAATCAGAAATGATTCTATCATTGATGTATCCGCAATTCAATATGGATGGATATATATCACATATATATTCCTCTCTTCCTCTCACTTTTCCCGCCCGATTTTAAATACTTGAACGTTCGATTCTTTTTTTAGAATGCCATATTTTTCTTAATTTCTAATAATTTAGAATTAAGATATTGATAATCATATTCATATAAATTATAAATATAAAAGAGAATTATGGAAAAGAAAAAATGTAGAATTTCTTCCCATTGAAAATTTTGATATCATATATCACTCTATTTATCGTTATATTAATTCTTATGTTATATTATATTGTTATAGAATACCATTCTATTCAGTATTCATTTTTTCTCTATTCATATTCATTATCGATTTTGAATAGCTAAGAGCTAAGTAGTTGACTGAATTCCTATGCACAACACAATTTCTGTTATGTGAGCCCGCTTAGCTCAGAGGTTAGAGCATCGCATTTGTAATGCGATGGTCATCGGTTCGATTCCGATAGCCGGCTTTTCTCTCTTTGTTCCATTTTATACTTTATTACATGATTAATAATGTCTGGTTGAACTCAAGGTATATTGAAAATACTTTTTTCCTTTTCTCAAAAATAGTGGATCTATTATGTCGTAAGAACTTCCAACTATGAATAAAAAACGGATTCGAGCGGTTGGTTAGATCTCTACAGAACAAATTAGGACAAAGTCTCCTTACCTTGCTATATATACAAAAGAGTCTGAATATTGATACAATTCATCTCATTCTTCTTTGTAGTACAGTACTTAACTTCAGTATATTTTTTTCGTTTATCGTTTAGTTCAGTCTTAATTTAGGTTTATTCTGTAAATAAAAAAGGAGTTTTTATGTCTCGTTACCGAGGGCCTCGTTTCAAAAAAATACGCCGTCTGGGGGCTTTACCGGGACTAACTAGTAAACGGCCTAAAGCCGGAAATGATCTTAGAAATCAATCGCGTTCTGGGAAAAAGTCTCAATATCGTATTCGTCTAGAAGAAAAACAAAAATTGCGGTTTCATTATGGTCTGACAGAGCGACAATTACTTAAATATGTTCGTATCGCCGGAAAAGCCAAAGGGTCAACTGGTCAGGTTTTACTACAATTACTTGAAATGCGTTTGGATAACATACTTTTTCGATTGGGTATGGCTTCGACCATTCCTGGAGCTCGGCAATTAGTTAACCATAGACATATTTTAGTTAATGGCCATATAGTAGATATACCAAGTTATCGCTGCAAACCCCGAGATATTATTACGACGAGGGATGAACAAAAATCCAAAGCTCTGATTCAAAATTATCTTGATTCATCCTCCCATGAAGAATTGCCAAAACATTTGACTCTTCACTCATCCCAATATAAAGGGTTAGTCAATCAAATAATAGATAGTAAGTGGGTCGGCTTGAAAATAAACGAGTTGCTAGTCGTAGAATATTATTCCCGTCAGACTTGAACCTAACTCAAATAGCAAGGCAAGGATTCGGAGAATTTTTCCCCCTTTTCGCCGAAGTAAATTGACCGAAGCTAAGGGGTTTGATCCGGATATTTTTCCCATTCATGTATCATAAATGGATCCGCGGGGATTTTTTTATGTCTTGGCGACCCTTTAATCAGTATTTTTCGTACCACCCCAATTAGGAATATAGAATTCATTTCAAAGAAAGGTCTACCTCGTGGAATAATCCTATTCCTTGTTATTTGATCCATTGTGGTCAATAACGCTCTTGAATTAGGCAAAGATAAGGAAAGAGAGGGATTCGAACCCTCGGTAAACAAAAGCCTACATAGCAGTTCCAATGCTACGCCTTCAACCACTCGGCCATCTCTCCTACAAAATTTTATGATTATGACCCAGAAATCGGGTGAATAGCGAGCCATTCATATTTATTTTTGCAATATAGGTACGACTAACCGATTATAACAATTCGAAATATGAAAATGGATGGGATTTTGGTCATAGAATTATTATTCTATTCTTTTTCCTTCTTTGAATCATAATCTGTAGGAAATATTAATTGAATGTTTAGAACGAGTCTTTTTTTATGTTATTTCGTCCTGTACAATTCCTTTGTTTGTGGGATTCTTTTCCCATGCGAGGTAATGAGAAGAATTATAGAATGGATTGCGAACTATGCCTAGATCACGGATAAATGGAAATTTTATTGATAAGACCTCTTCAATTGTGGCCAATATCTTATTACGCATAATTCCGACAACTTCCGGAGAAAAAGAGGCATTTACCTATTATAGAGATGGTGTGATTTGATTCTATTTAGTGTTCTCCGTCTTACGAGTAAAGGCACGCAGGGTTGGATTCGGTATAAAACGAAAGGCGTTTATTGAAATAAATCTGCAAAAAATCTACGCTTCTTGAAGGTGAAGTTTGGAAATAGAACAATTCCTTCTATTGTGTATCCCCGATTGATGCAGCCTCAGATACTTCAATTTTCTAATCTAGTATTGAACGAAAGGTTACACCTATAGGTTCTTCTGTATTAGAGGTCCATCCTACTCCATCAGTACCAATAGGCGGCATAGGGGAAGAAGCACTACACCTAGGAATCAACAAAAAAAACTTTGTTATAAATTATCCCTTTCCTTATCGGGATCGGAACTAACAAGAATGGTTGGGACAACAAACATCCATCTCGTTTGTACTTTGGATACCTATATAACCATCAAAGACTGTTGAAGTGACTAATTCCTGGAAATAGGGGGCGTTGAGGACAAAGAAATTGTTGGAGTAACCTTTTCTATCTAGCAACAACACGATTAGTGTTAAGAAAAGACCTCTTGCAGGAAGGCTGGCTAGAGATTTCTTGTAAAAACACTAGTCCCTGTCAGTTCATAATGAGAATATTTCAATATTCTTTTGGTTCCATGGATTATTATCATTCATTATGCACAGAAGGGAGGAGCCGTATGAGATGAAAATCTCACGTACGGTTCTGAAACGGGGATTCTTTGAATAGAATGAACGACCGTAACGGATGTCAGCTCAATCCGAAGGAAATTATGCGGAAGCTTTACAGAATTATTATGAAGCTATGAGACTAGAAATTGATCCCTATGATCGAAGTTATATACTGTATAACATATGCCTTATCCACACAAGTAACGGAGAACATACAAAAGCTTTGGAATATTATTTCCGGGCACTAGAACGAAATCCATTCTTACCACAAGCTTTTAATAATATGGCCGTGATCTGTCATTACGTGCGACTATCTCCACTATAGAAAGAGGGAAAGAAAGATAAAATACGCTAGTAAATACTAGAGGATAGGCTTTCTACATATGTATCGTACAAAGCAACGATTTTTATTAGCTGTAGCAAAGAAAGATACTTCATAAAAGCCAAAAAATGAAGAAATGAATATGCCTATAATACTATATTCTATGGATAGATAAAAGATCTAATTGATAGGGGAAGCGCCGTAAAGATCAATTAGTGAGATTTTGGGTCGATACAATAAGAAAAAACTGCTTACTTATGTCATGATATGAGATATAAGTTAGGAATCAACTTATGTAATAGGGTTGATCCACTAAGGTATTGAGCAGCGGTGTAGCATCAGATCCCAAAGATAGTAAGTCCTTTCTTTCTTAGAGAGGAAAGTCTTTTTCAAAGATTCTATATGAAAATGAAACGGAGATAGTTACCTTTCAGAAAAAGATAACTATAGTGGGGTTCATTTTTCTGAAGGTAGGAGAAAAGATAAAACTTATTTTGAATCAAAATGAAAGTTTAAAACTTATGTAAATGTAATTAACCCCTTCTGGTTAACCCGAGAAACAAAAATGGGATAGATTTATGAAAAATCTTATTTAGTTAGATAGGGTCGATTAAGATAAGATGGGACACCAAAATAATTTATTGCTGAGCCGTATGAGGTAGGAAACTCTCAAGTACGGTTCTAAGGGAAGGAATCGACCCACCTATTCCGACCGAGGAGAACAGGCCATTCGGCAGGGAGATTCTGAAATTGCGGAAGCTTGGTCCGATCAAGCTGCGGAGTATTGGAAACAAGCTATAGCGCTTACTCCAGGTAATTATATTGAAGCGCATAATTGGTTGAAGATCACGCGGCGGTTTGAATAAGAACACTCTTTTTATCCGTCAGTAAAAAAAATGGATCTTTCCTCTGGGAAGAGCTAATCAAGGAATTTCATTGTATCCCTTCTAAGATTGTTCTGTTCTATTTCGTTTAGTACCTCGTAGGCATAAACGATACCCGACTACAGTACATCATACATCCCTTTTTGCTATTCAAACTAAAAAAGCCTTTGAATGTGGATACTGGGGTCTTGGTCTTATTCATGACTGCCCCAATGAAGTGATTTGGAATCGAGCAATAGTCATACGTTCTATGTAAGATACGAAGCAGCTCCATCTAAGCACCTGTAATTTACATATGAATCCAAAAAAGAGTTTTTGTGTCAAGTCAAAGCCGGGAAAGGATTTTCAAATATTATAAAGGTCCGTTGAGCGCCTCATGGCTATGTCATAATAGATCCGAACACTTGCCCCGGATCGACTTCCAGATCATAATTGCTCTAGTAAATAACTAAACAAAATAAATAGCTGGGAGATAGGAAGGAAAGGAACTAATTATAAATAGATTTCAGAAGTTCACTAATTACTTGACTGTTGGCAGGTCTCTTTGTATGTGTTGTCCGGAAAGAGGAGGACTCAATGATTATTCGTTCGCCGGAACCAGAAGTTAAAATTTTGGTGGATAGGGATCCCGTAAAAACTTCTTTCGAGGAATGGGCCAGACCAGGTCATTTCTCAAGAACAATAGCTAAAGGCCCTGATACTACCACTTGGATCTGGAACCTACATGCCGATGCTCACGATTTCGATAGCCATACCAGTGATTTGGAGGAGATCTCCCGAAAAGTATTTAGTGCCCATTTCGGTCAACTCTCCATCATATTTCTTTGGCTGAGTGGCATGTATTTCCACGGTGCCCGTTTTTCCAATTATGAAGCATGGCTAAGCGATCCTACTCACATTAGACCCAGCGCTCAGGTGGTTTGGCCAATCGTGGGCCAAGAAATATTGAATGGTGATGTGGGTGGGGGTTTCCGAGGAATACAAATAACCTCTGGGTTTTTTCAGATTTGGAGAGCGTCCGGAATAACTAGTGAATTACAACTCTATTGTACTGCAATTGGTGCATTGGTCTTTGCGGCGTTAATGCTTTTTGCTGGTTGGTTCCATTATCACAAAGCTGCTCCAAAGTTGGCTTGGTTCCAAGATGTAGAATCCATGTTGAATCACCATTTAGCGGGGTTACTAGGACTTGGATCTCTTTCTTGGGCGGGACACCAAATACATGTCTCGTTACCAATTAACCAATTTCTAGACGCTGGAGTAGATCCTAAGGAGATCCCACTTCCCCA
>JAJJMC010028322.1:22500-27500 GCA_023531435.1 Papaver californicum
CCCCATCGTCTAGCGGTTCAGGACATCTCTCTTTCAAGGAGGCAGCGGGGATTCGACTTCCCCTGGGGGTAGGGTACTACGAAAGGAGGTTGATCATGGATTTATCCATAAGTCTAAAATGGATTCTTCCTGGGTCGATGCCCGAGTGGTTAATGGGGACGGACTGTAAATTCGTTGGCTATATGTCTACGCTGGTTCAAATCCAGCTCGGCCCAAAAATCCGCCGATCCATCATGAGATAATAGAAAAAATTTTGCCTCCAGAAACCAGACAAAGAAACGAAGACTTTTTTATGCTATATCCTTAATTTTTTTGTTCCCATAGATTCTACTTTCTAATGATCTGGTCTGTACCCTTAATTTCTAAGGGAGGGGTAAAGAAAAAAAGACTTTTTCTTTTTTATTTATTATGAAATGATTTGACTACTAGTAATACGTGCCGTTCTCACTAAAGCCCATACCCATATGAATATCAACATATCGCTTCTATCTCTGTTACAATACAGCGATTCTAAATAGAAATATGCTATGAATTTAATAATAAGAATATGTATCCTTTACATCTTATTTCCCTGGGATTGTAGTTCAATTGGTCAGAGCACCGCCCTGTCAAGGCGGAAGCTGCGGGTTCGAGCCCCGTCAGTCCCGACCTAGGATCCGATGAATCCGTCAACTCATTTCTCTATTTTCGGTGAAGAGGGAGGACTGAAAACAAGATCTAATTTCCGCCGGAGGTCTTTTTTATCATCGAAGAAATACAAGAATTTTCATTAATTCTCGACTAGTACTGATTCGTGGGGAGAGCTAGATTGGTACAATTGGTGGTAGGGTCCTATTCGGGATTTCAAGAGATACCGCACAGGTTTTCCTTTTTCTATTGGTTCTGATCCATGGAATTCAATATAATACCCACCCGGTTCCCGAGAGCATACCTACAAATTGAATTCCTTCATTGTGTGATACAAAATTAACTTGACCTTAACATAGTTGGCGCGCCAGAATCCTTTTCAGATTCTATTAAAACCACCTCCTTATTTTCTAGCTCCTATTTTTGGGAACCGCAATTCCTAATTGGAAACAATCTATCTATCTCACTTCCATACCGAATTTCGGATATGATATATGTTCCGGTTTCAATCCAACGAAAGAAGCTTTTATTTTAAAAAAAGAGAGATCAAAGAAAGATCTGCCCTACCCCGCTTAATAAAGAAATTAATAATATTTCTTCTCCTGTTTTTTCTTTGATGAAGGGGTCCTATCGAAGCAAGAGTAAACTCCAAAAAAGTACATTTCTAAAAAAACGAGATCTTTTATACCCGAATCCATCTTTATTACACCTCTTTGTCTTCCAAGAAATTTAGATCATAACAAACTAAATGAGTTTCGAACTTCACTTTTTTCCATTTCATTTCTACTGTTTGGGTTTGTGACCAATTGAAATGGAAGACGGGTCAGATGATACCTCATCAGCTGGTTGTATACGGAAGACGGTAGGTTATAGAAAAGAATGAAAAACGAAAAGGGATTCTTTGTTGTATCAAGAATTCCTTTTTTAATTCGTTATGGATAAAAGATCCTCCTATGTTATACTATTCAATTCTCGACAATGAATCGATCTGAAAGCTCAGATATTGTTATTCATGATATTGATCCGATTCAATATCAAATAACATTGGGATGCAATTCATTTCATTGAATTTAGAGGAGAAGATTTATCATCTCTATGGGATTAGATCCCGAGTTATTGTGAAGTAAAAAACGATGGGATTATGGAAGTAAATATTCTCGCATTTATTGCTACTGCGCTGTTCATTCTAGTTCCTACTGCTTTTTTACTTATCATCTACGTAAAAACAGTCAGTCAAAATAATTGATTCGAATGAAGCTTGACTTCTTTATTCTTATCAATGATTGAAGAAATGAAAGGTATTTTCATTCCACGTCTTAAATGAAATGGGCGGACTAGAATCAGCAGTATATGAGATCCGGTAGTATGGTAGAAAGATATCAATTTCTTTCTACCATACTTTCTATTATTGTATTGTCTCAAGTTGTACTGGTACTGTATAAAGAGGGATAGGCTTCATCTAGATTAATCTACAATATGTATCTTGTATTTTCATATATGTACATATCTATAAATTTCATATATGTGATGTACATCATGTAAATAACACCCCAATTCTAGTTCTTCCTTGCATCTATTTTTTTGTTTGATTGAAAGGTTTTTTTTCATATAGTCCATTACTGTAATTCAATATAATTTGCAAATGGAAATTTCATATTTAAAATCCCTTTACGATATATGAAAAAATGGCTACAGTTTGATTACTCAACTCAATTAGTAGTGCTTTTAGAGTCCACTTCTTCCCCATACTACAAGTGAAAGGGAAAATGTAAAGACTACCATTAAAGCGGCCCAAGCAAGACTTACTATATCCATGTGAATTATGTCCCCTATCTCTATGAATATGAAGGAATTCGTCCATTATTGATCACTAATAATAGTGGAATCTATGGTGCAGAGTCAAAAAGGGATTATGACCAAACGCTATTGATCAAACAATCCAAAAAATCCACCCACAACAAGTTCCTATATGATTTCTGGTAGAAAAGGGAAGGATTAACCACAAGCAAGATACACAGGGACTTTCTTTGTATTATCAAGGAAATCCTCTTTAATGGAAGATGTAGGAATAGTAAGGCCTATTGTTTAGTTTCTTTTGTTGACCTTCATAAGCAAAAAGCATAAAATATACAATCAAGGTAGATCACTACCTACCCCATATCTCTTCAAAAGAGGGTTTTTTCCTTTTGGTTTCCTCTCGAATCTATTGCTTCTGCTGAGCAAAAAAAGAAAGTATTTCTCGGTTTTTGTAGATGAGGCGGCACCCGGATTTGAACTGGGGTAAAAGGATTTGCAGTCCCCCGCCTTACCACTCGGCCATGCCGCCAAACGGATATAAAATAGAGGGAACGCTCTCTTCTTTATTATTTCTTGAATCTCATTGTCTTTATCCCTTTCCTAAACCTAAAAAACCCTTTTTTTTGAACCCAGTTGATTCCCTTCGATTGATTGTATGGTATCTCAAATCTCAAAATAAACAACACCTAAAAACTTCCCCCTTTTTTTATCTTTCAAAAGCGAATGTGCTTTTTCAGTTACAGAATGAAAAATGCAGGGCAAATAGGAACCATTAACTATTGACTTGAATTCATGAAGAGTTCTTGGAACTCCAATTTCGTTTCCTTAACAACGGCATCAAAATGAAGTTGATACACAACTTATCAGTATCAATTCTTTTCAATAATCAATCTTTTTCAATTAAATTTACATTATAACAACAATTATATATATATGTAAACCCCGGAACAGAGATTGTTACAAAGATATCCTAATCAGGTATCTTAGCCATATATGTCTATAAGGAATTATCGTGCTTCCTTTTTTCTTTTTTTCTCTCATTCATAGAGAACAGATCAAACCTTGAATCATTTCTTTTTCTGGTACCCAACCGGATTGTAATATCATAATAATAGGTAGAAATTGGATTCCTTTTGATATTCTATACAAGACTCTAAAAAAAGTATAATCGGCATAATTATGATTCCAGGAATGTTTTATCCTGTTGCAAATTCTAATTTGAGTAGAAAATTCTCCTTATTGCTCCGCTCAATGGTATGAAGTTGGGTAAAATTTCATGTGATTCAGTAAACAGAATATACATTCCATCATTGCTAGATCGATCCATATGGTTCGATGAAGAATGAGCCAATAATGGGATTTTGCTATAAATGGGAAGCTTAAGATGCTCCGGGATGGAAATGAGGGAATGTCTACAATACCTGGGTTTAGTCAGATACAATTTGAGGGGTTTTGTAGGTTCATTGATCAGGGCTTGATGGAAGAACTTTATAAATTTCCAAAAATTGAAGATATAGATCAAGAAATTGAATTTCAATTATTTGTGGAAACTTATCAATTGGTAGAACCCTTGATAAAAGAAAGAGATGCTGTGTATGAATCATTGACATATTCTTCTGAATTATATGTACCTGCGGGATTAATTTGGAAAACCGGTAGGGATATACAAGAACAAACCATATTTATTGGAAACATTCCTCTAATGAATTCCCTGGGAACCTTTATAGTAAATGGAATATACAGAATTGTAATCAATCAAATATTGCAAAGCCCCGGTATTTATTACCGTTCAGAATTGGACCATAACGGAATTTCGGTCTATACCGCCACCATAATATCCGATTGGGGAGGAAGATCAGAATTAGAGATTGATCGAAAAGCAAGGATATGGGCTCGTGTGAGTCGGAAACAAAAAATATCTATTCTAGTTCTATCATCAGCTATGGGTTCGAATCTAAGAGAAATTCTAGATAATGTTTGCTACCCTGAAATTTTCTTGTCTTTCCCGAACGATAAGGAGAAAAAAAAGATTGGGTCAAAAGAAAATGCCATTTTGGAATTTTATCAACAGTTTGCTTGTGTCGGCGGGGATCCGGTATTTTCTGAGTCCTTATGTAAGGAATTACAAAAAAAATTTTTTCAACAAAGATGTGAATTAGGAAGGATTGGTCGACGAAATATGAACCGGAGACTTAATCTTGATATACCTCAGAACAATACATTTTTGTTACCACGAGATGTATTGGCAGCTGCGGATCATTTGATCGGAATGAAATTTGGAATGGGTACACTTGACGATATGAATCACTTGAAAAATAAACGTATTCGCTCTGTAGCGGATCTGTTACAAGACCAATTCGGATTGGCTCTGGTTCGTTTAGAAAATGTGGTTCGAGGAACTATATGTGGAGCTATTAGGCATAAATTTATACCTACTCCCCATAATTTAGTAACATCCACTCCATTAACAACCACTTATGAATCATTTTTCGGTCTACACCCCTTATCTCATGTTTTGGATCGAACTAATCCATTGACACAAATAGTTCATGGGCGAAAATTGAGTTATTTAGGTC
>JAJJMC010028322.1:30000-32500 GCA_023531435.1 Papaver californicum
TATTTTACAGATTGGGACTAAGAAACTGTCATCCCATTCACTCCGATTGGGATGCCCTGACTCTGACATGTCTCGTGGTAGGAGTAACATGAAGCTCAGAATTATGGATGTATTTAATACTCCAAAAAAGGGAATTGATCTATGGTCGATTCCGTAACAGAAAAATAGGAATTGCTAGTTGTACCTCGTGAAAAAGACTTCTTTCGTGGAATTAGCCATTCCATTTGTTTTAGAAAGAAATTATGTTCTAGTAAGCAAATATGACATGGTTACAAGGGCCTATTCATCGCGTATAGGCTTTAAGGGCATCATGTCATAACCGTCGAGGTTAAGTAGGGG
Organism: Papaver californicum; assembly: GCA_023531435.1. Classification (NCBI taxonomy): domain Eukaryota; kingdom Viridiplantae; phylum Streptophyta; class Magnoliopsida; order Ranunculales; family Papaveraceae; genus Papaver; species Papaver californicum. Next base: position 30,340 of record JAJJMC010028322.1, read on the forward strand.
CCTAAAAGATCGAATGGAATGATACATAGACAAGTAAATCCCTTATGAGTTCCAAGGTATTCTTTTAAAAGGGATTTGGTATTCGAAGGGAGGTAGACTACTCAAGAATTTCACATTTCATTTCATTGAAATGTTGGTTGGTCCTGATTGGGAACTTGAGTAAGGAGTAGATCGTTGGGGGTTTTCTAAAAAAAAATTTTAAACGAGAACCCCTTATTTGATGTAACTACTTGAGCCGGATGAGAGGAAACCCTCGCGTCCGATTTTTAAGGGGGGAAATCCTATACTATAAGGAACCTATCCCAATTTTTCTTTTGCTAGGACCGTAGCTAAAAAACCTACTTTCTTACGATTACGAGGTTCATTCGAATATGAAATCCAATCTTGGAAATACAGCATCCCACTTTTTTTTACTACTCAAGGCTTCGATACATTTCGAAATCGAGAAATCTCTACTGGAGCAAGTGCTATCAGAGAACAATTAGCCGATCTGGATTTGCGACTTATTACAGATTGTTCATTGGTAGAATGGAAAGAATTAGGGGAAGAAGGGCCCACGGGTAATGAATGGGAAGATAGAAAAATAGGAAGAAGAAAGGATTTTTTGGTTAGACGCATGGAATTAGCTAAGCATTTTATTCGAACAAATGTGGAAGCAGAATGGATGGTTTTGTGCCTACTACCAGTCCTTCCCCCCGAATTGAGACCGATCATTCAAATAGATGGGGGTAAACTGATGAGTTCGGATATTAATGAACTCTATAGAAGAGTTATCTATCGGAACAATACTCTTACCGACCTATTAACAACAAGTAGATCTACGCCAGGGGAGTTAGTAATGTGTCAAGAAAAATTAGTGCAAGAGGCCGTGGATACACTTCTTGATAATGGGATCCGCGGACAACCAATGAGGGATGGTCATAATAAAGTTTATAAGTCTTTTTCAGATGTAATTGAAGGCAAAGAAGGAAGATTTCGCGAGACTTTGCTTGGTAAACGTGTCGATTATTCGGGGCGTTCCGTAATTGTCGTGGGCCCTTCGCTTTCATTACATCGATGTGGATTACCTCGCGAAATAGCAATAGAGCTTTTCCAGACATTTGTAATTCGTGGTCTAATCAGACAGCAGGTTGCTTCAAACATAGGAGTTGCTAAAAGTAAAATAAGGGAAAAAGAACCTATTGTATGGGAAATACTTCAAGAAGTTATGCAAGGGCATCCTGTATTGCTGAATAGAGCACCCACTCTGCACAGATTAGGCATACAGGCATTCCAACCCATTTTAGTGGAAGGACGTGCTATTTGTTTACATCCATTAGTTCGTAAGGGGTTCAATGCAGACTTTGATGGGGATCAAATGGCTGTTCATGTACCTTTATCTTTGGAGGCTCAAGCGGAGGCTCGCTTACTTATGTTTTCTCATATGAATCTCTTGTCTCCAGCTATTGGGGATCCCATTTCCATACCAACTCAAGATATGCTTATGGGACTCTATGTATTAACGATTGGAAATCGTCGAGGTATTTGTGCAAATAGGTATAATCCATGTAATCACCTAAACTATAAAAACGAAAAAATTGACGATAATAACTATAAATATACAAAAGAAAAAGAACCCTATTTTTGTAGTTCCTATGATGCACTTGGAGCTTATCGGCAGAAACGAATAAATTTAGATAGTCCTTTGTGGCTCCGGTGGCGACTAGATCAACGCGTCAGTGGATCGAGAGAAGTTCCCATCGAAGTTCAATATGACTCTTTTGGAACCTATCATGAGATTTATGGACACTATTTAATAGTCAGAAGTGTAAAAAAGGAAACTCTTTGTATATACATTCGAACCACCGTTGGCCATATTTCGTTTTATCGAGAAATTGAAGAAGCCATACAAGGGTTTTGTCGGGCCTCTGCCTATGGTACCTAAGTTAAGTAATTATATGATACCCGCGGGAATTCGGGTCTCTTCGAGTCCACTAGTATCATAATTCCTGAATGTCTACACGACGCAAGATCGAGGAAAGGAAGTCTTCGAATCACTGACTCAAACCTATTGTCGAATCCTACTCAGCGGAATATGGAGGTACTTATGGCAGAAAGGGCCGATCTGGTCTTTCACAATAAAGCGATAGATGGAACTGCCATAAAACGACTTATTAGCAGA
>JAJJMC010028322.1:35000-42698 GCA_023531435.1 Papaver californicum
GGGTAAACAACCTGATTCGCTATTTCATAAGAATGGACTTAGTGAAGTCCCCTATTTCGTATACCAGAAAAAGAAATGATCGGAGGGGGGCAGGATTAATATGGATCCCGGATAATGGATCAGATCGTACTAACCTCAATCCATTTTCGTTTTATTCCAAGGCAAGGATTCAACAAGCATTTACCCAACATCAAGGAACTATTCGTGCGTTGGTAAATCGAAATAAGGAATCCCAACCTTTGATCATTTTGTCATCATCTAATTGTTCTCGAATGGGTCCATTCAACGGTGTTAAATATAATGACAGTGTGACAACAAAAGAATCAATGAAAAGGGATCCCCTAATTTCCATTCGAAATTCATTGGGTCCTTTAGGGATTGTGCCTAAATTTGTGAATTTTTCTTCTTATCATTTAATAACTCATAATCAGATCTTGGTAAAAAAATATTTGCTACTTGACAATTTAAAACAGACTTTCCAAGGACTTAAATATTATTTAATGGACGAAACTGGGAGAATTTATAATCCCAATCTAGGAAGTCACATCATTTTGAATCCATTAAATTTGAATTGGTTTTTTCTCCAGCACGATTATTGTGAAGAGACAGCGACAATAATTAACCTTGGACAATTTATTTGTGAAAATGTATGTATATCCAAATATGGACCCCGCCTCAAAGCGGGTCAGGTTCTAATTATTCGTGTTGGCTCTTTAGTAATAAGATCGGCCAAACCCTACTTGGCTACGCCAGGAGCAACCGTCCATGGACATTATGGTGAAACCCTTTCTGAAGGAGATACATTAGTTACATTTATCTATGAAAAATCGAGATCAGGTGATATAACGCAGGGTCTTCCAAAAGTGGAACAGGTTTTAGAAGTGCGCTCGCTTGATTCAATATCAATGAACCTAGAAAAAAGGGTTGAAGGTTGGAACGAACGTATAACAAGAATTCTTGGAATTCCTTGGGGGTTTTTGATTGGCGCAGAGTTAACCATAGCACAAAGTCGTATCTCTTTGGTTAATAAGATTCAAAAAGTTTATCGATCCCAGGGGGTGCAAATCCACAATAGGCATATCGAGATTATTGTGCGTCAAATAACATCAAAAGTTTTGGTTTCGGAAGATGGAATGTCTAATGTTTTTTCACCCGGAGAACTTATTGGATTGTTGCGAGCGGAACGAACGGGACGAGCTTTGGAAGAAGCGATCTGTTATAGAGCCGTCTTATTGGGAATAACGAGGGCGTCTCTGAATACTCAAAGTTTCATATCCGAGGCGAGTTTTCAAGAAACTGCTCGAGTTTTAGCAAAAGCCGCTCTACGAGGTCGTATCGATTGGTTGAAAGGTCTGAAAGAGAACGTTGTTCTGGGGGGGATGATACCTGTTGGTACCGGATTCAAAGGATTAGTGTATCATTCAAGGCAACACAGCAATATCCCTTTTGAACTAAAAAAGAATAACCTATTCCGAGGGGGGTTTAGAGATATTTTGTTCCAACACAAAGAATTATTTGATTCTTACATCCCAAAGAATATCCACGATCCATCAGAACAATTATTTACGGGATTTAATGATTCCTAAGAGCGGATTAATCCTTTTAACTTAACTTTAAACTATCTGGTCTAAAGATAATAGTGAATAGAAAGGAATTTATGGCTTGGCCCGTGTATCAACGGCCAATCTCTGGTAAAAGGTTCCATCGGAACAATTCTTTATTTAGTATTTAGGGTATCTCATCTCTTAAAAAAAAGGGAAGCGTGGGGAGAAATGACAAAAAGATATTGGAACATTAATTTGGAAGAGATGATGGAAGCAGGAGTTCATTTTGGTCATGGTACTAGGAAATGGAATCCTAGAATGGCACCTTACATCTCTGCAAAGCGTAAAGGTATTCATATTACAAATCTTACTAGAACTGCTCGCTTTTTATCAGAAGCTTGTGATTTAGTTTTTGATGCAGCAAGTAAAGGAAAGCAATTCTTAATAGTTGGTACTAAAAATAAAGCAGTTGATTCAGTAGCATCGGCTGCAATAAGGGCTCGGTGTCATTATGTTAATAAAAAATGGCTCGGTGGCATGTCAACGAATTGGTCCACTACAGAAACGAGACTTCATAAGTTCAGGGATTTGAGAGCGGAACAAAAGAAGGGAAGACTCAACCGCCTTCCGAAACGAGATGCAGCAATGTTGAAGAGACAATTATATCACTTGCAAACATATCTGGGTGGGATCAAATATATGACGGGGTTACCTGATATTGTAATCATCGTTGATCAGCAAGAAGAATATACGGCTCTTCGAGAATGTGTAACTTTGGGAATTCCAACGATTTGTTTAATCGATACAAATTGTGACCCGGATCTCGCAGATATTTCGATTCCAGCCAATGATGACGCTATAGCTTCAATCCGATTAATCCTTAACAAATTAGTATTCGCCATTTGTGAGGGCCGTTCTAGCTATATCCCAAATCGTTGATTAATAATAAGATAAGTCAATTACTTCGAGAACTCCATAGATTTTTTGAATCGGTTACTATATTCTGAATACCAAAAAAGAGATAAAAAAGCTGGGGATATTATGTGATTACTTGATATCCGAAAAATATGATTCAAGTAGACGAGTTGAGAAAGAGATAGTGGAATCAAAATAATTCCTTTTTTAGTTCTATTTCTGCCAGAGGACAATATGAATGTGCTACCATGTTCCGTCAACACATTAAAAGGGCTATACGATATATCCGGTGTGGAAGTAGGCCAACATTTCTATTGGCAAATAGGTGGTTTCCAAGTCCATGCCCAAGTCCTTATTACGTCATGGGTCGTAATTGCTATCTTATTAGGTTCAGCTGCTATAGCTGTTCGGAACCCACAAACTATTCCGACCAATGGTCAGAATTTCTTCGAATATGTCCTTGAATTCATTCGAGACTTGAGCAAAACTCAGATTGGAGAAGAGTATGGTCCTTGGGTTCCCTTTATTGGAACTATGTTCCTATTTATTTTTGTTTCTAACTGGTCAGGGGCTCTTTTACCTCGGAAAATAATACAGTTACCTCATGGGGAGTTAGCCGCACCTACGAATGATATAAATACTACCGTTGCTTTAGCTTTACTCACGTCCGTGGCATATTTCTATGCGGGTCTTACCAAAAAAGGGTTGGGTTATTTCGGTAAATACATTCAACCAACTCCAATCCTTTTACCAATTAACATCCTAGAAGATTTCACAAAACCCTTATCACTAAGTTTTCGGCTTTTCGGGAATATATTGGCTGATGAATTAGTAGTTGTTGTTCTTGTTTCTTTAGTACCTTCAGTGGTTCCTATACCTGTCATGTTTCTTGGATTATTTACAAGCGGGATTCAAGCTCTTATTTTTGCAACTTTAGCCGCGGCTTATATAGGCGAATCCATGGAGGGTCATCATTAACTAGCTTTTCTGATTGATATTCGGGAATTTAAAATAAAGGAAAGAGATCTAAAAGATCTTTTTCCTAAGATTCTTGGCCGATTGATGTCATACCCCCACTTCTATTTGTTCATTCAATTACAATATTAGAATTATATTAGGGTTCATAATTTGAATCCAAATTGTTATGCTATCTAACTTTGATTGTGATTAAACAAAAAACGATGTTTCTATAGAACGATGGATTGGCATTTAAATTTTTTTAATTCAAGGATTGTCCAAAATTCGAATTAATTCCATGCAATTTCATCAACCAAATCCTGATATTGTATTGATATGTAATGATTCGGGCTAATGATAATGAACCAACCAACCCGCCCATTTGGATTCATACGGGATAATGATAACTAAAGGGCAAAGAGGAAGTGACAAATGGGCTTCATAAAAAATAGGTTAGGGGATCGACTTAGGTATATGTAATGGCTATAAACCTATTGTTGTGTATGTTTTTTCTAGAATTCGAATGCATATAGGATGAGAATTCAATAGTTGGTTTACACTATGGAAGAAACATATGTATATGTGATATTAGATATTGACTAGTTATATATGAACTATCCATAGATCTTATTTCCTTTACGATCCCACTCTGAATTTCGATGAGGATTCCAATAGAAGTCCTTCCATTTCGTCTGTGACGAATGAATAAACACATGAAACCAAGAGCATATAGTATAGAAGAGAAAAATAACGAAGAATTGAAAGAATGCTTTGGAACTAAGAAATGGAAGAGCTTTATGGATTGCTAATTGATAAAGACTCGATGGATGGGAACTAAAAACGAGAAATCGAAGTAGTTCTGACGATTCAATAATATAATTACTTCAATTGGATATATGTTAGTAATGGAATCATAAGGCATTATTTATTGGTTGATTGTATCATTAACCATTTATTTATTTTGGTGCGAGGAGCTTACCATGAATCCACTGATTTCTGCCGCTTCCGTTATTGCTGCTGGATTGGCCGTAGGGCTTGCTTCTATTGGACCTGGAGTTGGTCAAGGTACTGCTGCGGGACAAGCCGTAGAAGGTATTGCGAGACAACCAGAGGCGGAGGGTAAAATACGAGGTACTTTATTGCTGAGTCTGGCTTTTATGGAAGCTTTAACAATTTATGGCTTGGTTGTGGCATTAGCACTTTTATTTGCGAATCCTTTTGTTTAATCCTAAGAATTTGAAAGTTTTTTTCTCCATTTTATTGCCCTGGATTTCCTACCTGCTTTTTTGAATTCTATCAAGATTTTACTCTTACAATCACTTTTTTTTGAGACAATATCCGTGGGAAGGACTGATTTGAGGATGAGGAATTAGCAGACCTACTCGCTTTCTTCCTTCCCGTTCTTAGTCCAACGAAACCCTTTTTTTTTAGAAAGCGTTGCAAAAGATGAGGTATTTCACGACTGACATGAGATCTGGACCTAATTCTAATAAGTGTGTTTTTGAGTGGGAACCTCAAATGAAATAAAAAAAATGCAAAATGGAATAATAAAATCTATGTAAAAAAAAAGGAAATCAAAAATTAATCAAACAATAAAAAAAGGGACGAATTGATACAAACTCTGTTTTATTTTGTTAGTCCTATCTATAAGAGGAGATCATATGAAAAATGTAACCGATTCTTTCGTTTCTTTGGGTCACTGGCCATCCGCCGGGAGTTTCGGGTTTAATACCGATATTTTAGCAACAAATCCAATAAATCTAAGTGTAGTACTTGGCGTATTGATCTTTTTTGGAAAGGGAGTGTGTGCGGGTTGTTTATTTCAAGAATAGGCTGGATCTAACCAGCTGCACTTTCTTTTTTCTTTAGAACTAAACTAAGTAAATGAAGGGTGCACGATCTCGCGAATTACTTCTGAAAAAGTAAAGAAATCATATGTAAGAACCATAGCATTTCGCGACTCATTGGTAAAGTAAATACACTTTGATTCTCTATCAACCAATAATGTGGAACTATTAACATGGTTAAAGCTAAACCGTTTGAAGTCTAGGCGCTACATGGTACTCTTTCTACCACTATGTTAGTATGGAAATGGTTTCAAAAAAAGTTGGCAATTTATTCGATATAGAACACTCATATCGATAAAACGATTTGAACCTGTTACTGGAAAAAGGAAGGATCCCTTTTTTCAATGCCGAATCGACGACCTATGTATTAAAGTAAGAAGCATTTTTTGGATTTTCAGAAAAAAATATAAACAACTTTGCCGATAATTACAGATTTTTGTCTGGTCGGAAGAGTCCTCCAAATATTATGGTCGTGGATCAATGATCCGTTTTGATATTTTGGAATACGAACAGAGAAGAGAGGATAGGCTCATTACATAAAAAATATGGAATCCCCTATAAGTAACTGAGCGTGAGAGCCAAATGAATCGAAAGATTCATGTTTGGTTCGGGAAGAGATCGTGGAAGTTTTGAAATGAATGGGAAGAGAATCTACTTTCATTAAGTGATTTATTAGATAATCGAAAACAGAGGATCTTGAGTACTATTCGAAATTCAGAAGAATTACGTGGAGGGGCCATTGAACAGCTGGAGAAAGCCAGGGCTCGCTTACGAAAAGTGGAAATGGAAGCCGATCAGTTTCGAGTGAATGGATATTCTGAGATAGAACGAGAAAAATCAAATTTGATTAATTCAACTTATAAGAATTTGGTACAATTAGAAAATTACAAAAACGAAACCATTCAGTTTGAACAACAAAAAGCGATTAATCAAGTCCGACAACGAGTTTTCCAACAAGCCTTACAAGGAGCTCTAGGAACTCTGAATAGTTGTTTGAACAGCGAGTTACATTTACGCACCATCAATGCTAATATTGGCATGTTTGGGGCGATGAAAGAAATAACCGATTAGTCTTTTGTACTGCAGGCATTATTTTTTTCCTTTGCTTTTAAAAAAGAATTAAGAAAGACTCATGGCAACCATTAGAGCCGACGAAATTAGTACTATTATCCGTGAACGTATTGAACAATATAATAGAGAAGTAAAGGTTGTGAATACCGGCACCGTACTTCAAGTAGGCGACGGTATAGCTCGTATTCATGGTCTTGATGAAGTAATGGCAGGAGAATTAGTAGAATTTGAAGAAGGTACAATAGGCATTGCTCTTAATTTGGAATCAAATAATGTTGGTGTTGTATTAATGGGTGACGGTTTAATGATACAAGAGGGAAGTTCTGTAAAAGCAACGGGAAGAATTGCTCAGATACCTGTGAGCGAAGCTTATTTGGGTCGTGTTGTAAATGCTCTGGCTAAACCTATTGATGGTAGGGGTGAAATTTCATCTTCTGAATCCCGGTTAATTGAATCTCCCGCTCCAGGTATTATTTCAAGACGTTCTGTATATGAGCCTCTTCAAACGGGACTTATTGCTATTGATTCAATGATCCCTGTAGGGCGCGGTCAGCGAGAATTAATTATTGGGGACAGGCAGACCGGTAAAACAGCAGTAGCCACGGATACAGTTCTGAATCAAAAAGGGCAAAATGTAGTATGTGTTTATGTAGCTATTGGTCAAAAAGCATCTTCTGTAGCTCAGGTAGTGACTACTTTCCAGGAACGGGGGGCAATGGATTATACTATTGTGGTAGCCGAAATGGCAGACTCACCTGCTACATTACAATACCTCGCCCCTTATACAGGAGCGGCTCTGGCTGAATATTTTATGTACCGTGAACGACATACTTCAATCATTTATGATGATCCCTCCAAACAAGCACAAGCTTATCGTCAAATGTCTCTTCTATTACGGAGACCTCCAGGCCGCGAAGCTTATCCAGGAGATGTTTTTTATTTGCATTCACGCCTTTTGGAAAGAGCCGCTAAATTAAGTACTCTTTTAGGTGAAGGAAGTATGACTGCTTTACCAATAGTAGAGACTCAATCTGGGGATGTTTCGGCTTATATCCCTACCAACGTAATTTCCATTACAGATGGACAAATATTCTTATCCGCCGATCTATTCAATGCCGGAATCCGACCTGCTATAAATGTGGGGATTTCTGTTTCCAGAGTAGGATCTGCGGCGCAAATTAAAGCCATGAAACAAGTAGCTGGCAAATTAAAATTAGAGCTGGCTCAATTCGCAGAGTTAGAAGCCTTTGCACAATTTGCTTCTGATCTCGATAAAGCAACTCAGAATCAATTGGCAAGAGGTCAACGATTACGTGAATTGCTCAAACAAGCCCAATCGGCCCCTCTCACCGTGGAAGAACAGG
>JAJJMC010028325.1:0-18293 GCA_023531435.1 Papaver californicum
CATCTTACAACATCCTCAGAAAATTTGGACTTTCTGATTTTCATCTTCATAGCAGGTTAAACGCATATCATCACTGACATTCAATCTCATTGATTTTAATACATTTCTCTTTTTCCCTCCCTACAAATTAACCTTTTTCCTTCATTTGTGACTCAAACAAGATTGGAACGATCATTCCTTGATTTAGGCCAATTTTGTACAGATTGATCTTTCGAATCTTAAAAGTACTTATACAGTACAAATATTTAGGGTTTAGACGAATTGTTCTAACAAGGATCATCCTACTCCATTATTTTTCCCTTTTCACTCTTTAATCGTTTTTACCCATAAACACCAACCTATCAGGAAAATTTTAATCGAGTTTTTATAAATCGGGTTCAGTTAACGTACCGCCAAAATTTGATTGTACCAGCTATTAGTAGTGGGATTCTGCAGTGAGATCTTTCCTTCAATCAAGTGACTCTAATACTTAGATATTAGCAGTAAATGGATATGTATGTCCGGAAATCGTAAATTCAGAGACTGAGTATAAAGGTTTAGATGCATTTGACGATAAGGAAAGAAGTCTTTCCAAGCAGAACTCAGATGGTTTAAATATCAGTATACATACAGTAAGTCGATGTCTTCGGCATCATGTATCCACTTTCCAAACATCCAAAGAGGATTGGACATTCTTAATACCATATTTGAAAGTAAAGCATCATAATAGGAAGCTATACTTCGAACCTCACTTCTGATTGGGAAAACCTTTGTATGGATGATATCGACACGTTTAAATATTTTCATCATAATTTTTTTTTGAGATTGTTAATGCGTATTTCTCCCTTGAAAAGATTATTTTAGAAAAAATAAATAATATGGAAAATTCTTAGGGCGTTACCATCTAGATATGAGTCTGAGAAACATGCTATCATGGAAGCAAATAATCTTACAAAACTACGTAGGAGTTATCTAGTTGGTAAACTAATAGATATTTGATCATGAGTCCCAGTGAAACCAAAAGGATAAGAGAATTGCTTCAAAGTTGAAAGAAACTCAAAGGTTCATCATAAAAAAGACAAGGTTCAATTGTCATAAGAAGCTAATGAAACTTGTTCAGAAAAATTAGATGATGATCTTGATGCAACCATACCCCTGATTACTAGATAGTTTCAAGATCTCTTAAGGAACGTAAATAAAAGGTTTGTAAAAGATACTCATCATCCTAATCGACATCATGATCGATTTCATGCAAAGAAAAAAAAAGATCAAGAGGAAGATAATAATATCGGGACTAATATTTCAAGTTTAAGGGTTTCGGTCACATGGCCAAGACTTCCTAAATCTGAGGAAATACACTGGTAACAAGGCTCTTGTTGTAACATTCGATGAGACCTTGGACTGGTATAACTACGAAGAAGAGGATACAAAAAACCTTACACTTATTGTTGAAATAAACTTTTCATAAAGATATGCTTCAAATCCCTCCATTGAGAAAATGGATACATCTCCAAATATATGGACTTATGTTATTAAATAATAAACAGAAAGAGCAACGTGCACAACTTTCGAAAGTCAAAATAAAGTAAAATCTCTATTGTATAAGTTCTGCAAGCAATATCGACATAATTTTGATCAATGCTACATGTACAAGAGAAAAATTAACATGCTAAAATTAAGAGCTAGAGAACTTATGAACATACTGGAAAACTTTGATCATGTTAATCATTGTTTAAAGCAGAAATCTTCCATACCTTCTGCACTTCATAAGTCTACTTCCCCAGAGGGTATGAGGAATCCAAAACTCTGAGGGAAAGGGAAAATATTGTAATGGAATGCCAAGTCAGAACAGAAGCACTGTAAAAACCAAAAGTCAAAATGGTGTATGCTTTACAAAACGTGATGAGTAAGCTTCCCATCTCAACACCACTTAGTAGTATTGAGTTTGTTCATCCTCATTAAATGAACCAAAAAATAAACGCGAGGAAGCATAAGAACTAGGCACTCTTGAAAAGCAGTTTGTGCATAAATTCTCTACTAGGGAGTTATTTATTAACAATATTAAAAAAAATATGGATGAAAAAAATAACAATGATATTTTGTCATTATAGTCAATATCCAAAAAAATCTTTATAAATTTTCGAATAAATATTTTGGTTAATTGTTGATCATGTTACCGAAATATCTGTTTCGAACATATAAATACAATTTTATAATAGTTGGTATCTGATTCTTAGAACCTTTAATATGGATCAAGATGTCATATCTTCACCTTCAAAGGTGTTAGATACGAAAGATTTCTTTTTGAATAAAAATGCACCATCTCTTAATGCAAATGAATCCAATGGCAAGATTAGGAAGAAGTTGGTTCGGGAAGAAAAGAACACAAAGGCATCAGAAGAAAGAAATTTGTTTTAAATTGGTGACTGATTTTGTACTCGTTTTAAAACTGAATAGCAAGTTCTTGCTGATTCCTTTACCAAAACTTCACAGATGCAAGATGTTATGGTCAAACAACAAGGTGTTCTTAAAGAAGAGATTTGCAAGTTTAAGATTGGTGATGCTTATCCACCATCCAATTGTATCGAAAATATGAAGGAATAAAAACATCCTAGCTAAAGTTATCCAGTAGAAATCTCAAGGATTTAACTTAAAATGGATTAGTCAGTTGTCGATGAATTTTAATATTTGTGTAAGATCTATTCAAAGATATCAATAAATTAATGATGGGGTTTATTTATAAATCTCTTGTGTCATTATTTGATAGTTTGTGATTGCAACTATTGTTCTTATTTGATAATATGTTTTTATTGTTTTTGGTTATGAGATAAACTTTTGGATTGTTATGATCTAAGTTTCTGTCTCTTATATGGCTTACTTTCTTATGGTTTGTGACTTTTGGTTTATATCTTGATTTCCGAATCTGATTTTATGAATCGCTATATCAAAAATCATAAGAAATTTATAATGATTTAACTCATTTGTGAGTCACACTACTAATAATCTATTATGTTCCGTAATATGATTGTTCGGTACTCATGTGAGTTTGTGATCAATTTTAGTCTATCTTGTGGAAGGTGCTGACTAAGATCATACTCCCTCCATCCCAATTTAATTGCTTAAATATGGTTTTTTCTAGTCCCATAATACTTGCTTAAATTGATATTTTTTCATATTATTTCCAAAACCACCCTTACACTTTATCTTGGGAATATAAGTTAATTTTTAAATATACTAATAACAATTAACAGTTGAAGACTTTTATCAACGGTATGGATGGAAAAAATTTATACATATCTTCATTCCTTAATGTGTGTGCAAAATCTTATTTGAGCAACTAAATTGGGATGGAGTGACTATTATCTTTTCTCTGGTAAAAGGTTTTCTTTATGTAGTTCTCTTGTTGGAGCGAGGAATAACACACACAGGGGGGGGAGGTTATATTTTTGAACTTATGCTTAATGATGTATATATCTTTGCAAAGAGTGTGGTTATGGAATTCAAGGAAAATGTTATTTTTGATAATAGTTTTCCTGATAAGTAACTAAATCGTTTTTGATTTTAGTTAGGTTTGTCGAATCTGGGGAAGTATTACTCTGGTTATTAGCAATCCTGATAAGTAACTAACTTGATTCTTATCTTAGTTTGGCTTATCAAAATTAGAAAAAAACTTCTTCAGGTAACTATTTTTCCTGGTAAGAAGCTAAGTTAATTCTGGCCTTAGCTAACTTCTCAAATATGGTATGTTAGATCTTCAATTGGCTAGACTCTTATAGGTTGTATCGAGTTCTTATTAACTTGTGAAATTCTTTCGAAATACTTGTCAATCTTTGTTATTATTCGTGAAAAAAAGGGAGAGAAGTATATGAAGTATATAGTGATTGCAATTGCTTGAGAAAGAACTTATATGCTGTAAAAAAGTATATATCCAATGGAAAGTAGTAAAGTATTGATTAAGGGTGAAAAACGTATCATGATGTATAGTATTTATATACTACGAATTGAATAAGAATATGATCAAATCGAATATATGCTTAGCTTACCTTTAGGGGGTGTAAAGTTGTTGTTATTAAAATACTTCAACAATGACATTTATTTTGAATTTTCGCAGATCATCAAGATGTTGTTGAAACCCATATCAAGCATATGAAGATAGAATTAATTATGAGATTTTTATATTATGTAATTTGTCAACTAATTCTTGTATTATCCATGTGTAGAGAGTTTTGTCGCTACAATTAATAAATGGGGAGATTGTTAGAGCATTGCATTGAACCTACCAAGCGTTTGTATATCAAGTTTGGTTGTCAAGTTTAGTTCCAAAACTAAAAGTTGCTTGAGTAAATTACTAAATTCAACTTCATTAGGTTAGACTATAAAATTGAATATTGAGACATGCTCTACTTATTCTTGAAGACCTGAAGGCGTATCGAAGATATCATCCTTCTTTTCAAGGTTAGTAACTACAAGACTTGACTTATTCCATTTATAACTATTGTTCATGTAAGTCTGTATTCATTGAAAACATACGAAGTTACGTTTGTTACAATGACTTTGGTACTGGTGACATGTTCATTTATACAATATCAAAAGGTATGATATACATAGTTGCTTCAACAACTTAAAGTATATAGAGTTACAAAGAATAGTTTATCAAGAAACTTCGATGCATATGACATTGCACTAATTGGTTACTTGTTATTATTTAGCATGTTGAACTTCATGGTGATCCAAACCTTATTAGATATGTTTGAAAGCATTTTCGTAAACATAGTGTAAGGTAGTAGACTTACAGAACTTTGTTTCAGATACAAAATAACGTTCAAGATCGATCCTAGGATTGATCTGTGATGAAGGATCGATCTTGATAAATATGAATTGTGTTTAATTTTCTAATTTGTTTGTAATATTCACGGGTTTGTGCATATATCGAGAAGTGAATAAGTTAGATTTGAAAGTTCGTTAGAACATCGACATAATGATTTGAACATGTGTTAAACTATGATTTCTTTATGTTTAAGAATACACCTTTGTTACCCAAGGTAAGATCCCGAGATATCGATTTTTTATTATCATATTTGGTGTAAAATTATATGTTTTCCATTCCTAGGGATTTCCATATCTCTGGCAAAGTAGATTAGCAAATTACATGTTATGTGCTAGCTAATCCTAGTTATCAGATTAAGAGTGAAATCAATTATGAGTTGGATATTAATTTACGTTTACATGTTTCAAAAATATATTATAAATATATATCTTGAAATTTTCGAAATTAGTAAATAAAGTATTTCCAATTAATGCCTTGGTCATAACACTATAAATAAGGAGGCTTGTATTCTTACAAACTTATCCCAGAACATAAGTGTGGAAAAACCAACTTGTTAAGGAGATAAGAATAATCTAATTAGGTGAAACATCTTGCGTTGCCTATTTTTAAAGTCTTCGGTGAGATCCAGAAACCTATAGTTTTACAGTTAGTGGAAGGCTAGTTGTTAATTAGTTTTCAGTTGATTACTTATGATTGAACTAACGGTGTAGCCATCTTCGATTGATCAAACTTGTTTATTCTAAGGTATTTCTCTTATGCTATAATGCCACTCAAGTCTGTTTGAAAATTTGAATAGTACAGATTTAAGTGATTCCGGGTCTGTAGGGTAGAACTGTTGATCAATCAATATTTACAGACACCGTTCCGTGTAGTTGATTAATAGTGGAATCAAGTTGTTTTACAACGATTAATTTTGAAGATTATGATTGAAGATTAACGACTTAAAAGCTTTCTAGTTGGTTCTGGTCTTTGTGTGACTTTATGTAAAATTGATTCTTTGGGATAATACAAGCAGTTTATTTATAAACATTAAACTTGTAAAAGATCGAACAAACTATCTAGTTGCATTAAATTTCTTGGATAAAACTTGTTCATTAAGATATTTTGATAATCATTATATGGTTTGATCTTTTGACCAAGGAATTTATTTATTAAACGGAAGAACCTTTGACTTTACTTTATCTCTTCTCTAAAGATTGTTTATGGGATATTGTTAAGTGAGTTGGTTATTGAAGCAAGTTATCCTTTTACTGTTTTTGGTTACAATCCAAAGGAGTGAGGTAAAAAAATCTATACTGCACTAGTATTTTTATACTGCTGAATGGGTCTCATTTTCCTTCATAAAAATCCGCTAAGGGTTTATGACAAGGAGATCCATTATCTCGTTCCGTGTTTATTTTATGTATGGATTCATTCTCTTGATATTTGATGCATGTCAAAAATTCTCATCTCATACATGGTATAAAGGTCAACAAAGAGGCCCCTAGTATATCTCATCTCCTATTTGCTGATGAGTGTACTAACTTAATGTCTCTCATTAAGAACTTTAGCCTCATTTCTGGATGTGTGATCAATTTTCAAAAATCTAGATGTTTCTTTAGTAAGAATATACATCCAGATTATTGTGTTTCCCTCATTAGATCTCTTAATGTCAATAAATATATATCTTAATGAAAAAATATTTAGGGGTTGTTTGGTAACCATTATTATAATGGATTATTAAGCCTTAATCAATTATTTTATATGGATGTTTGTTAAAATTTAAAATAACTTATTTTAATTATAATTAAAAGAAAACCATTACTTTTATAAATAGAAAAATTATTTTTAAAAATTCTCATAATCAATTATTTTTTTTAATAAAATTGAATTGGACTTTTTTTTCTTATTTTCTCTAAACTATCAAGAGAGAGACAAAAAAGCAATATGAGACTAAAAAAAATCTTAAATCATCATTCTTTCTTCTATTATTTAAAATCATTTTTCTAAGATAATCAATTATTTTTTTAAAAAAATGTAAAAATTTATTATACAAATGATTATTTCAAAAACATTTATCAATTTATGATTATCTATAATCATAAATTGTACCAAACAAGGCATTAAGTCTTTCTCTTTTTCTAAAGATGTCCAAGAATGAGATTTTTTCATATCTTATTGATCAACTTGACAAAAGAGTATCTAATTGAAAGGAATACAATTGTCTCAAGCTGGTAGGTCTGTCACGGTCAATAATGTTTAAAAAATTTTCTCATTTACCATATAAACTCTTTCCTTCTACCAGATAATATAATCCAGAAAATGGAACAATTCCAAAAAAAAATTTAATGGAGAAAAGTTTCAATGGTGGTCTTTATCTTTAAAAATGGGGATTTTTTTTTTTAATCTAGTGTCTCTACTTGCTAAGACTACTTGGAATCTTATGCACTCCCCTATGAATTATGGGTGAGAATATTAAAATGTAAATATTTCAAAAAGTTTCATCCATTGCATCGTAAAGACGTCAAAGACCCATCTTTGGTTTGGAAAAGTATCTGCCATGGTCTCAGTACTGTTATGCATAACTCCATCAGAAAGGTTAGAAATGGTGTCAACATTCATGCTTTTCCGGATAATTGGGTTACTAATATGTCTATTCCATGTGCATTTCATACCCTAATCCTAATATGTGTGTTGAAAGCTTTATTGATAAAGACACTGGAACCTGAAACTCTGAAGTAGTGCAGGCTTACTATAAACCAGAAAACTGTCAGAAAATCATGAGCATTAGGATTTGTATGATAGGTAGTGATAAATTGATTTGTCCTTACACCAAAAACGGAAACTCCACAGTTAAGTACTCATATAAGTTATTAGCTGGTCAGCTCCCCACAGCTAATGCTACCCGCCAAGTTAATCATATATATAATTTTTTTTTGGAAAGCTCATATTTTACCTAAAATTCAGTTATTCTTGCATATAAGGCATCCTTCCAACTAGGTATAGGTTATCTACTTTAAAACCTAATTAGGATACATGTGGTACATGTGGTACTAACCTACCTGAAACAACTAAGCATTCGATCTTACACAGCCCATTTTCTAATCCTTTTTGGGCTTATGTTCCTTTTGGCAACTTAATACTTCAAGATTATGATTCTTATATTAATAAGTGTCTTTCTTCCAATGTTGATTTGAGTTGTTCTCTCTTAACTATTGATTGATGTTTGTGGAGGGATAAATGCTTCAACGGTTTTCAGCAGAAACAACTTAAAAATTTGAGTACTGCAAGACTGGCTGTCAGACTAATTAATAAAGTGATGGTACTGAAGATTCTCCGGTTTTCTGTCACGATATTAATCATTATCTAGTCATCATTGAACCAATTCAACCTCTTATGAAGATCTTCCTCATGACTATATTATTGTACAGATGTGATGCCTCTTTTGGTATAAATACTAACAAATATGTTGTTGGTATTGTTCTATCTGATCTTACATATAATTTTAAAGGGTGCAAAACAATATCAGATCTTTCCATGAACCCGGAAGAAGTAAAATGCATATCAATCCTTGAAGTTTTGGGGTGGATCAATACTAGAAGCTGCAGTAATTTTATATTTAGGACTGATGGTAAGGATGTGATGTCCTTCCTTAATAGTAAAACTGACCTGATTAGCTGGTTCAATTGCTTAATATTTATGAAGCACTGATATATATTTATACAGGGATACTGATATATGGATTCGTCAATTTTAAGAAAAATAGGGATATATGATACCGTAAAATATTTTTATCTATTATAAATATTTTATGTGATAATAATTTATTATAATAAAAAAAGAACGTTTAATTGGGGGATACCCCCATATATTGGGGAATACTTTTACTTGGCCTAACCTAGAAATCCTGCTAAGGTTTTTTTTCTTCAGAATTTTGGTAGTGTTGATATTACTATGATACCCTTAATCCCTAATCCTAAATAATATCCCTAATCAAGTATCCGCCAATTGTGGGATAAACTCAAAACGTTTTTATTCTTCTCCCTTTATTCTCTCCACATTCTTATCCTATTTCTCTTCCCCATTAAAACCTCCATAACTTCTCTTAACCGTTTCATTTCATCGTCGATTAATCTTTGAATTCAAAAATTAATCGTCGATCAATTACATCTATAAATGGTAAATGGCTATATCGAAACAATGTGCTAGGGGGGCTAGACCTAATCCTGGAATTGTTGCGGCGGTTCAACGAAAAGAGAAACAATTACATCAAGATAAACTATCCTCCATTGTCACCCAATTGGAAGAAAAAAAAAAAGGAGAGTCAAACTCTTGCTCAAATGAATTTAATAAGAAGATAAGTGGTTCTCAATCTTTTATTTAGTATTTTTATTGATTTGAAATAGTTAAAATATGTTAGAATTGAAAAATCCGATGTTCAATGGTAGTTTCAGAGTGTCAGTCGGTATTGATTTAAGTTGAATTCCATACCGAATGAGACTGTCGGTATTGATTTGTTATATCTGTAGTTTGAATACCATACCGACAGTAAAGTTATATTTCCAGAAATTGTTGAATGTCCAATGTCGGTATTGATTTCTTGAAATTTTAGTTTGGATACCATACCGACAGACATAGGAATACTCTTCTGAATTTTTTCATGTCTTCTGTCGGTATTGTTTAAATTTTTTATGACAATGCCGACTGAACCATTTGAAAACTCTGTGTGAAAATGTAATCAGTCGGTTTAGCTTGATATTCTATGTCGACTGACATAGGAATAAATACAGAAATTTGCTAAAGTCTTTTGTCGGTATTGTTTTCTTTTTTATGACAATGCCGACTGAACTCTTAGAAAACTCTGTGTAAAAAAACCATTCAGTCGGTTTAGTTTGTAGGCTTGTTAATCTATGCCGACGGATATTGTTAGTGTAATTTTCTCTCTGTCGTCATGCTCGATGTGTAAAATGGAAATACCGACTGAGGTTTATCTCATGCCGACTGAGGTTAATTCAGAGCGACTTTGTGTAATAAACTGCTTATTTAGTTTTTGTTTGATGGATTGTTAGATCAAGAGGGAATACATCTGGAGGAAAGAACCTCCTAAGAAAGCATCTAAGAAGATTACCAAGGAAGTTGGCACTTCAACAAGGAGAATCCTCTTAACTCTCCTGAGTCCGTTCCTTCTCGTAAGGGTCGTAAACGTTTGTGTGTTGACAAAAGAGGCACTGAGCATGTCCTGAGGGACCGGAGTAAATAAATAATTCGGGAACCCACTGAAGAAGAGTTGCTTGGGACTCAAGATGATGATGAAGATGATATACCCGATTTAGTTCCGCCTCCACAAGGGAAAAGGAAAGAGAAAGCGGTTGATGATGAGGAGGATGTACCCGATGCAGTTCTGCCTCAAAAAAGGAAAGGGAAAGGGAAGCACGTTGATGTGGGAGTCGAAGAAGAAGAAACTAAAGATTAAAAAATTCATATCCCTTATCCTAACGATATGCTACCTCCTCACCCTAAAGGAAAAATATGGGGTGAACCCGAGAAGAAAGATTTGTTGTTCGGCTACAAAGACTTGTGGGCTCATACGATATATTCAACATATGTAAGATTATCCATCTTATGTTTTCTTTTAAGGATTTATGATCGTTTTTTTAAATTTTTTTTGTTTTTTTTTGTTTGTAGGATCACAAGGATGCGGTCTGTGTCTGCAAACACCAATCGATGCATGTTTGGGATTGGAATGTGATGGTGTTATAGCCCTAGTTGAACATTACGGTCTGTACCTTACGGTTACTAATCACGTGGACGATGATGTTGTCACGGTGAATTGTTTGTTGGAGCGGTTTTATGGAGAAATCGATACCATGCATTTTCCTTGTGGTGAGTTGACTGTGATACCCGATGATGCTCAACAAATTCTAGACCTTGAAGTGCAAAGAAAAGTTGTTACAAAAGAAAATTACACCAAGGACTTGGGATGGGAGCAATTGTATAATCTTACTAATGCGTTGTCTGATGGGACGCCGAGACTTCAAAAGTAAATTTCCACAGGAACGCTGGTTATACTACCAAGACTTTCAAGCTAAATATGTTCAAGGAAACCTTTGCAGGAACATGACTGAAAGAAAAAAATGGCTTACTGGGTCTCGAAAATATTATCCGTACAGCCGCTTCCTATATGCTGTGTATCTTGGGCACGAGGATTTCCCTCGACACTAGTGGAAACCAGGTAAGTGCTAACTTTCTCCAATTGTTGCATCCTTTAGATAAGGTCCCCAACTACTCGTAGGGCACCACTGTGGTTGCACATTTGTTGAGTGAGATGCGAAAATCCCCAAATGCGACCTGCAGGGACTTTGTCGGGAACATGACTCTCCTCCAAGTAAGATCGAATCAATTTAATCATTGTTGTCCTTTTTTTTCAAGTATATTGGTATTATGTTAATTCTTATAAACTCTATTATCTTGACATAGGTCTAAGTATATGAACACTTCTCATCATTGTTCAAGGATAAGCCATATTTGAGTATAAATATTGATTGGGAGCCACAACACGAGCGTCCTAGAGCTCTTAGACACCAGTTCAAAGGGGGTCCAAAGCCAGTTAAAAATAAACGATTGATAGAAATGCGATTGACTATGGATAAGATAACGTCCGAAGAGGTAGTGTTTGATCCTTACAAGGAGGATAGAGAAGACTACCACTATATCCAAAGGACTAATGATGTTTCCTTTTATAATGAACCGTTGTTTCACCCTGGAAGATTTGTCATATACAATCCAATCCGTGTAATGAGGAATCTAGGGTACAAGCAAACTAATAAGGTTCTTTATGTGCCTGGCCATATTTTCCATCATAAATGGAAAGAGTGTACATCGACCTCGAAAACAACTGTCGTAGCTTACGCCCTTACGCCACTCCCTTTACATTGGAGGGAAAAGGTCGATAAATATCAAGTAAATGCCAATGATTGGGTTATTGTTGTCAATGGTGAAGTCGGTGAACTCTACATCACGGAGTACATAAAATGGGGTCATAGAAGCTAACTCCTGCTCCAGTTTCTACCCATGTTCTTCTCAATCTCCAGATTCTATCGCAAAGCTTTTTTCCATCGTGGTCCGTATGTTTATGCTTTTATTATGGTTGTTTGTTTGTACTATATATTCTTATTCAAATAACAATGATGCGTTTTGTTGTTATGTAAGTATAATACCTACATGTTGTATGTATGAATATGAAAAATAGCGGAGGTACATCGGTGTCATTTCAAAATCCTTTAGTTTCAAAGTTGATGAAGGAGTGACGCTGACCAGTGAAGAAATGCGTGAGGTCGATGGAAAACTAAAGAACATTGAGAATGTTGGTGCGAGGGAGATGTTTGAGGAAAAGAAGAAGAATCGGGTATCAAAGAAGGCTAGGCGGGAGTGATTTATGTTTGCTTTGAACAATTTATAACTTATTTACTTTGGTCGCGTTAAACAATGTTGATTTGGTTTCACTTTGGTTTGTTTGAATTATGTTGTCGGGACGCAATACTAAGGGTTGCTAGTTTAAGGACTATGTTTGATTTTAGCAATGCAATTAATCTTAAGAAATAATCAGGTAGTCGGTATTGGTTAATGGCCTATCGGCATGGTCGATATCTTTGTCGGCATTCTCGACTTCTCTGTCGGCATTGTGTTTCACATACTTATTTTGGAAGTTTTTTTTTTACTTTGTTTCTATATTATTTTTGGTCTCTAACGGCATGGTATATGTTTTATCATTTCAATGCCGGCTAGGCTATCGGAGTTGTATATTATTTTGTCGGTATTGTGTTATTCATATAGATTTTTCTGGATACTTTTCATCATCAGTCGGCATGGTGAGGTCTAAGCACATCAATACCGATACAGCTGTTGGCGTGGATGTTGCAAAAATATTCTACGCCAACAATTATGTTAACGACTAAAAATCTCTTACTTCCTTTCGACATGATTCGTGTACTTACTGATGATTAAACTTTTTTGAGTTTTTCATTCATTCATTGATAGGATAAAAGTTTTTGAACTACAACAAACATCAACGAATCTCATTGGTCAATAATCTAATGTATCCCGGAGCCCAACGCTTAAAGTATCGATAACAATCATAGTGGAGAAAAGGTCGGACGTTACGTGTCTCCCACAAACTTAGAACACGTATTTTCTAAAAATATGAATAATAACACTAGCATAAGAAAAGTTACCAAAGTAATTAAGAATATTAAGAACTAAGAACAACCAAATATTTTGATAAACTCACTTTTCCGCAAGTCTAGCGTCGGGATGATATTGTTCAACATATTTACGAACTCTAACGTACTCTTTCATCTCCCCGCGGATATAGTAGTCTAATCGATCAACCAAGTATTTCCATTTACGGAGATTATGATTCCCGTCTAAATCCACTAAGAATTCTTTTACTCTTTTCCGAAACATTGAATACCTTTCGTTAGGTCGCTCGAGGAATATCGGAATGACCGCTTTAACAAGCATTAGATCATCTTCTATTGTGAATGGAAGGTTTGACATTTCGAAAATAAGTTTTAATACTGATTTTGGAGTAAATATGTGTAAGATTATAACAATGTGGACGTTGTTCTTCATATATAACTCTACATGGACTATGGCTCTAACAGATAGAAATCTGATTGTTGTGCACAGTCGGCATTGTAGAAAATAACTATTCAATACCGAGTGAGCATATATAGTCATAGTGTAGATTAATAGTGGTCAGTCGGCATGCTCGACAAATACAAAATCAATGTCGAGTGATATTCATAATTCTCTGTTGCTGAATGAGTTGGAGTCGGTACTGTTTGTGAATTTAAATACTATGCAGACTGAGTTTTTTTGAACATAATACTATGTCCCGAACGACTTTGTTTTTTGGAAATTGAGCTAGTACACTAGCCGTTGGGTCCAATGGTCTATAAAAACAACTCACATCTCCACAAAGAACTCTCATGTTTCTCTCAACAACTACTCTTCACACTCCTCTCAACAATTGTCTTCTTATTTATTCATCTTAAACATGGATTTCACTACCAAAGAAGATATTAGCATCGTTTGTGCGTGGATGGCGACTATAAAGTATGACAAGGCGCTACACATTGACGATACCACAGATCCTTTTTGGAACCGTGTCTTTTGGATTTTTGTGGCACTAGACGACAACCAAAATTCAAGAACGATGAATACGGTTAAGGAAAGATATTGCCAAATATGTGACGATGTGGTTATTTTAGAATAACTTTGTCCGACTCGAAGAAATTTTATCCTCATCTCAACCGTGAGAAACGAGTAAGTATTTCTCAATTAAAATAATCAAATCCGATTTGAAAATAATACTAACTTCCCATTGGTGGCATTTTTCAGAGAACTATTGCTCTTAAAGAATTTAAGCGTGACTTTAGCGAAAAATTCATTCATTTCGATTGCTATAAAGTCTACAAAGAAAATGACTCGTAGTATAATATAGAATAACTTTTTACGTATAATGTTATTATCATTGTTATGTCTTTTCCTTTCATTGTAATTTCTTTTGCTCCTTTGTTATACTATGTTCTTTACTATCATTGTAATAT
The DNA here is from genome assembly GCA_023531435.1 of Papaver californicum. Lineage (NCBI taxonomy): Eukaryota > Viridiplantae > Streptophyta > Magnoliopsida > Ranunculales > Papaveraceae > Papaver > Papaver californicum. The sequence goes on from JAJJMC010028325.1 coordinate 14,398, forward strand.
CTTCTCATTCAATGAAAACAAGTATCGTTTATTATACATTTTGAAAATCTTCGTAATAGCACCGAATAGCTCACATTCGGCGTTGTATACACTTCTTATAACAATGCCGACAAATTCAATTCCCCTTTACAATTTATAACAAATTAAACTGTCAACATTTTCATGAACTTCAGATTTATGCCGATAGTGTATACCAATTATCTGTAGAGGAAATAGTCACAGTCGGCATAGACTTTGGTATGATTATACTATCTCGACTAGGAATTTTATACACCCAACTGCTTGATTTTCAAAAAACTAGTCGTTGGGCCTTAAAGCTCTATAAAAAGGGAGTCATTTTTCAGAAATACACCCTCACACATCTCACAATTCTTCTTATTTCTTCATCATCCAAAAATCTCACTAATCTCACAAGTTTTCACATTTCTTCAACATCCCAAACCTCATATTAAATGGCTCCGAGATTCACCAAGCTTGAAGATACTTCTGTAGTTCGTGCTTGGTTAATGACTACTGGACCAACACCTAAACATTAACTTGGATCAATCTTCGGAGAATATGTGGTTCCGTGTATTCATTGTGTTTGTGGTTTTACATGGCAATCTAAAGGTGAGAACAAATCAAACCATTAAGGAAAGATATGAGTTAATATATGAAAGATGTTTGGATTTTAAAAATGTATTGTCCGATACAAAGTTTGACAATTATCAAGAGTTTGAGCGTTTTGAAAATAAGTCTGAACATTATTTGAATGCTTCTCTTAAAGAATACAAGAAAGAATATGGCGAAAGATTCATCCATCGTGATTGCTATCAATTGCTGCAAGAAAAGGACACGTATTTCGCTATATGTTAACTCGTGAAGAATGTTATTATCATTGTTATGTCTTTTATGTTAACTCTTCAAGAATGTTATTATCATTGTTATGTCTTTTATGTTAACTCTTCAAGAATATTATTACCATTGTTATCATTGTAACAAATTTTACTTCTTTGTTATGTTATATTCTCTACTTTCATTGTAATGTCTTCTACTTCTTTATAATGTCTTTTCATTCAATGAAAACATGTGTCCTTTAAGATATATTTTGAAAATAGTCCATCTTGAACATAATAGCTCACAGTCGGCATTGTAGATACATATAAAATCTATACCGACAAAGGACAAAGACCTTATACTATTTCAAAAAAGTACTATGTCCGCATGCTCGTGAACTTGTTAACCATGCCGACTGGAGGCAAATGAGACAGTCGACACTTATGTTTTCATTATTTTTATGCCGATTTAGATAGAAAAATATTCTTATAGTAAATCATACTGAGTCGGCATTGAATGTTGGATTAGAATACAATGTCGACCGATGTTCCTGACACAATCAACGACTATTTTTTTGAAAAAAACAAGCCAACTAAACACAAAGGATACTTTTGAATCCCAACTAATTATCCGTTTGGGAGCTTTTTCTATGTAAGGTTGTTAACAACATGTAATACTCATTTGAAAAATTTCTCGTTATACTCAAAATAAATTACTTTTGCAATGGTAAAACCATCATCAACTACCAATTCAATTGAAGAGCTACTCCGAAGATGCAAAAGAACAACTCCTCCATCATCAACTACTGAAATTAGTGTTATGGAAGAAGATAAACGCAAAAAAAAAAGCAAATGAACATCATCATCATTATCAACTACAAAATCAATTAGAGCTATGGAATAAGAGATATGCAAGAGAAGCAAACCAATGACTATGGAGGAAATAGAGGAAAGCAAGAAAAGAGGTTACGACCAATTCCAACGAAGGGAAAGGTTAAAGTCCGCTTTGGATGAAACAAAATGGATTAAGAATTTTTACATCGTCTTGGATCTTCCCGAAGAAGATCATGATGGTGTCTTTTGGAATCTGGTAAAAATAGGACCTTACGTTCCCAGGGAGGATACAAAGTGGAAGGGTCCACACCGTGATTACACGACCGACTATGTTTGTAGAACGACCCGTCATGTTCAAAAGTTGTGCATCAAGTACAACGGGTTTCTCGCTAGGCACAAAGGGGATAAGTTTGTGCCACATGATGCATATACCAAATGAAGAGGAAAGCCGTTTATACATTTCGAAGCTGCCAAAATAATTGAGGATCGCACCCAGAAAAATAATAATATGTAATGTGTTTAATAAGACTAAGTTGGTCTACAAGTTGTAAGCCTAGTTTAATATTTATTTGGCCTTCTAATGTACCGCGAAGTCTAAACCTTATTCAATGTTATTTCTCATATTTTACTATCACAGTCGGCATTGCATACTCCAAAGTCGGCATTGTCGACCCCTTTGTCGGTATGGTTTAGTCTTTTGTCGGCATGCTCGAAACATGCTTATTTTGGGGTTCACAAGTGATTTAATTCTGTATATATTTCACAGCAAGTCGGCATAATATGTTGTCATCATTTCAATCCCGAAAGTATTGTCGGTACTGAATAGAGTATGCATACTATACCGACGTAAACCTTGTTAGATGAAGGTTCCCTAACATTGTCAACCCATTTTTCGGCATGCTCGAAACATGCTTATTTTGGGTTCAGAATTGACTTAATTCTATATACTTTTAATATAAAGCCGGCATAATATGTTATAATCTTTTCAATATTAACATCTTGGTCGGCATTGTCGTTAATTATTGAAACAATGTCGGTTGCCCCTTAAAAATGGACATTTTATTTATATGCTTCAGTCGGCATGCTCGAAACCTATAAAACAAATGTCGATTGTTTGTCGGTATAGTCCAGTCAGTGTACGGAAGCTAAATATACGACTAAAAACCATTCATGACACAACTTTAAGCCATTCTTTGAACTAAAACCATTTCATTCATTCAGCTTGATTCATTCATGGTTTAAAATAAAAAATATAAGCGACTCCCATAAAATACCATTACATAATAGGTCCCAAAAAGTGAACCTTATCAAGTTTATAAGATTTCAATTACTACCGTAGGTTGCTTCACGGATAAACTTAATGTATCCCATAATCGGTGATTTTCCTCATACTTACTCATCCAACTACTAAAGTGATTGGGAACCACAGTCGATATTTTAGTATACGTACAAAGCGGTGGTAATGGACAATTATCCTTTAACTTGAGATCGATAAAATGGTTCTCGTTCACGAACGCCATAACAATTCTTCTTTTCCTCAATGACCCTTGACACCGCTGATATTTTGCTATAAACATAATCCCCGTCCCAGGCGTAAAATAATGAACAACGCAGTTAGACATATCCGATATAAGATGCCCACACACCGGTATTTTCATCCAATAAGACGACGAAAGGAAGTCCATCGGTTCTTTTGGCCCTAGTACACGAGCATGCAAATCATTGAATTCTTGTTCGTTGTCCACCGTTACTATATAAAACTCTTCCCTTTGATTAGAGTTTTGGCCATACGCATTCTTTCATATTGACATTGTGTCATCCCCACTTGATCCGCCGAACGTAAGTGTCCTAATTTCTCGGTCACAACATGATAACCACAATTTCCATCTCCATCCACATCATCCATTGATAAACATATTCACCAATAATCTCGGGAAGTTGCTTCATATACTCTTCTATTATGGTATGACAAGTTTCCTTTGGTTTACCGGTTTTCGGATCTCTTGAGATTTTTATATTACCTATTGTTTTCCATATTATCTCCATACCATCTTCGGCAATTTCGAGAGACACAACTTCCTTTAATTTATTTCCTCTCTTGGGAGGAACCGGTACTTCCTCAACGTTGGGATTAGCTTGTGAATTCTCATCTTGATATTGCGGAGTTGATGAACTAACCTCCTTCTTCGGCCTACCTCTCTTTTTTGGAGCCGGTTGTTCATCAAAATTAGGATTAGCTTGTAAATT
>JAJJMC010028330.1:0-10383 GCA_023531435.1 Papaver californicum
GCAAAATCGAATACTAACTTAATAGAAACTAAGGTGCAATCTAGACATTAAAATGTGTCTATCAGGTAACATCCATGTTGCTACAAATGTTACCCAAGGAAGCTTCACTAATCCGTAATGTGTACCCGGTTATGCATTATTACAAAGTGCAGTCGATGGATGTCCCTAACCCTCCTTTTCCAAATATATGGAAATACGATTAAGACATATATAGGGATTAGTCGTTGGTTGTAATCGATGAAGCTTACTCGAGGATACTTACTCAAGGAAGCATCCCAAATGTTGTGTTGCTTACACGAGGAAGCTTGAATGATGCGTAAACATCATTCATCCATGTTGTATACTCGAGAATGCATTATGCAAACTAAGTAATGATAATTATGCATAAGTTGGTGCATCGAAAGTCCCTTGGCCTATGCGGTCTAGGATTTTCTTAGCGTTTGGCCTTAGTACATCATGTTGGAAATAATTGGACGCAAATTTTATATGCCTAAGCGTATCCTATCGAAACGATTGGCCCTTTTCAATGTTGGCTTTGCCTTCATAGGATTAAGATACTTGTCCCTTTAAGGATAAACTACGTTCATGCTTGATCCCTTCTGAGTACGGGTTGGGTACGTAGGTATACACAATGCAATGTATTGAGGTGTAGCATCTTGTCGCTGATATCATCTAATTTAGAGGTGATTGCGACATTATGGTAACTCATATCATCTGGCTCGGCAATGCCAAGTCAAGAGATGATTGTTATCACACTTGATGCGTTAGTTGCAATTTCATTTGATGGATTTTTCATATTTTCTATCAACCATTACGACATGGAATGGCATGTGCCTGGATGTTGCACCCTTAGGAAGAACAATATTAATGCAGGATCCAACATATGGTCGAAACAAAGTTAAAGAATTGGAAATTAGGCTTGAAATGGCTTATGTGCTAGTCCAAGGCTTGACTTAGGCTTGGAAAATGATGGTAAACAAGTGATGCATGCTAAAGGAATCACCATTATTTATTTGGCCTTACCCTTTTCTAGAAGTTGGAAAAAGAGTGAGTTGGAACGGTATGGAAACTACGTTTCGAGTATCATGCTTGCAAAGCATGCTTGGGAAGGCAAACCGACCTGCATTTACCTAGCGAAAACTGTTTTCAAACCGGGCGTCAGGGAGCTTTGGCCTAACCATCGTAAAGCGCTCCAGGCGAAATTTCCCGGTGCGTGACAAATGGTATCAGAGTAGTTTCCAAGAAAACACTAGGGTTGTGTTTTGGACTCGTCAGTGAGTGTTTGGTAATGTGACTACAAATTTTTTCCTTCCAAAAAAACAAGAAAAGTTGGAAGAGTAGGCCATTGTTGTGCGAAAAGAGAGTGGATACAACAAGCCAACTGCCTATGCTAAAAAAATTGTAACTACTATGCTAGTTACTCCATTAAGATTTAGATGAGCTTGACCTAGTTCTGTGAGTTTGCCATAAAATTCGTTCGGAACGGTAGATGGTATCCCACTACCCTTGGAACAGGGAATGATCACCCCTCACCCTTGTGGCATGGTATGTGCTATCAAGCGGATAGCTCCCACTCACGAGTGGAAGATCTTCTAGGACGATGGCTTGCATCCGACTGCATTGGCATTAGAGATTGGTCCTCACAGTACTACGCTAGGAATTCCTTGTCAATTTTCGATAACCCTTTTTAACCTTTGTGAACTTTTGGGACTACGCTACGGTTACTTAAGGACGCATCATGGTATGGGATGAAGCTTCATCTCCAGCTTATAAATCTTACTCAGGGATGCATCAGGGTGTGGATGCATCGTCCTTGAATTATAGTGCTAAAGCAACATTATGCGTGAAGCTTACTCAAGGAAGCTTCACTATCCAATGTCGCTTACACGAGGACGCATCATAGTGCTAAGACACTATATGCGGTGATGCATACTCGACAATACATCACTCAGACCCTATATATCTTACTCGAGAGCGTATCATAGTGCTAATGCACTATGTGTCGTGATGCGCACTCGAGGACGCATCACTAGAAAGTGCAGTAGATAAATGTCCTCTCCCCTTCTTATTTTTATATGTATAAATGCCAGTAAGAAATATATAGGGAGGAGATGCTGGTTAGAAGTTAATGCTTACTCGAGGAAGCATCATTGACCCTATGAAGTGTACCCGAGGATGCGTACCCGAGGAAGCATCCATATTGCTACAAAGCTTACCTGGGTATGCATTATTAAAAAGTGTATTCGATGGATGTCCCCTACCCTCCTTTTATAAATATGGAAATGCGATTAAGACATATATAAGGAGGAGTCATTGGTTGGATTTGATGAAGCTTACTCGAGGATGCTTCCTCAAAAAAGCATCCCAAATGCTATGTAGCTTACCCGAGGAAGCTTGAATGATACGAAAACATCATTCATCCATGCTGCGTACTCGAAAATGCATTATGCAAACTGAGTAGCGGTAATTATGCATAAGTTGGAGCATACCTTGCGAACGTCCCTTGGCCTATGCAGACTAGGATTGGATTGGCCTTTGGCCTTGCTACATCATGTTGAATATAGTTGGACGCAAATTTTATATGCCTAAGCGTATCCTAACGAAACGATTGGTCCTTTTCGATATCGGCTTTGCCTAAATAGGCTGAAGATGCTTGTCCCTTTAAGGATGAACTACGAACATGCTTGATCCCTTCTAGGTAAGGGTTGGGTAATGATAAGTGCATAATTTACATATTTTAAGTATCTTTTCCTTATACTTATTTGCTAGATTTTGTTTGAATTACTGTGTATTATTATTACTTTTGTAGTTTATGTCTTTTGGTAGGTTGCATCTCTAAAAGAAGTGGAATTGAGTTTTACAAAGGAAGAATTGTAGTTTATGTCTTTTAATGGAGTTTTAAAAGCAATAAGAATTTATAAAGAGTTTGAAAAGCTGTGGGGAGGAAGAAATCTATAAAAAGTTTTAAAAGCAACAAGAATTTGAACAGAAGAGAGTTATAAATTGTAAGAGTTCTACAAAGTTCAAGAGTTCATCTTCTACTGTTGAAGCCGAAGATACTTCAATGGGACGCTGTGAGAGTGGTGTTGGTTGTAGATTAGGTGAGACAGTGAGTGAGCATTCCCATCCTCACATATTGGTTTATTTCCTTTCGTAGAGATCATCATAAAACAAGTATTTTTCCTCCCACGTTTCTATGGGATATTCAAATATAATTCAGAAGGATTATCCTTCCCACCATCAAACGTGTGAAAGATTTCTATCTTCTTTCCTGCCTGCACACATGAGAACCATAAAGTGTGTCTTTTGAGTGTCAAATTCTAAAACCTATTAGTGAGGCAGAAACATTCGGTAGCTATTGAACCTGGATTCTCATACGATGGTTTTCTCAGAGGGCTAAGCATGAGAATAATATTCTTTGATACATCTAACTTCTTATTATTAGTGTGCAAAAAATTATGTCATCAAAGCTCTTTGAATGCTTACGATTTGGAATTTTTGAAAGTTGGAGTATGTTTTGTGGGTAAATCTCTAGTAAACCCTCACGAGACTATAACTCGTCCACTAGGGACACCTAGGGATTTAAAGGCCTGTTACACATGCTATGTGTGACCGTATCCGCAACGAAATGGAGTTATTGTAGTTAGTTTAGATTTGTAGTTTGCTCGAGGACTAGCAAAGGAAAGTGTGGGGGATTTTGATAAGTGCATAATTTACATATTTTCAGTATCATTTCCTTATACTTATTTCCTATATTTTGTGTGAATTATTGTATATTAGTATTACTTTTTTAGTTTATGTCTTTTGTTAGGTTGCATCTCTGAAAGCAGTGAAATTAAGTTTTACAAGGGAAGAATTGTCAAAGACCCGGTGGAACTCAGCCTATTCCAGTATTTCTAAAGAGATTTAATGGACTTTTAAAAGCAATAAGAATTTATAAAGGGTTTTAAAATCCGTGGGGAAGAAGAAACCTATAAAGAGTTTTAAAAGCAATAAGAATTTGAGCTAAAGAGAGTCATAAATTGTCATATTTCTACGAAGTTCAAGAGTCCATCATCTAAAGTTGTAGCCGAAGACGTTTATATGGGACGCTGTGAGGGTAGTGTTGATTGTAGATTGGGTGAGAATGTGAGTGAACATTCCCATCCTCGCATAGTAGTTGATTTCCTTTCGTAGAGATCATCATAAAACATGTATTTTTCTTCCCACGTTTTTATAGGATACTCAGATATAATCCCTAGAAATTTTCCTTCCTACCATTCAACATGTGCAGGATATCTATCTTCATTCCTTCCTGCACACATGAGAACCACAAAGTGTGTCTTTTGAGTGTCAAATTCATAAATCCCTATTGGCGAGGCAGAAATATTTGGTCGCTATCGAACCTGGATTCTCATGTGGTGGTTTTCTCCTAACTCAAGGGCTAAGAATGAGAATAATGTTCTTTGATACATCTAACTTCTTATTATTAGCGTGCAGAAACTTTATGTCCTCATAGCTCTTTGGATGCTTAGGATTTTGGAATTTTTGAAAGTTGTAGTAGGTTTTGTGGGTAAATCTCTAGTAAACCCTCACGAGACTATAACTCGTCCACAAGGGACACCTAGGGGTTTAAAGTCTTGTTACACATGGTAAGTGTGACCATATCCTCAACGAAAGGGAGTTGTTATAGTTAGTTTACATTTGTAGTTTGCTCGAGGACTAGCAAATGGCAAGTGTGGGGGAATTGTTGAGGATACGGTCACACTTACCATGTGTAACAAAGAAAGGGAGTTGTTAAAGTTAAATGAGGTTACAGTAAAGAACAAGTATCCTTTACCAACGATATACGATTTATTTGGTCAACTAAATGGTGCAAAGTGGTTTTCCAAGATTGATCTGAGGTCTGGGTATCATCAGGTAAGAGTTCGTGAAACTGATATTCCCAAGACGGCTTTTGTGACTCGTTATGGTTCATTTGAATTTTTGGTAATGCCTTTTGGGTTGACTAATGCACCAGCAGTATTCATGGATTTGATGAACCGTGTGTTTCGTGAATTTCTGGATAGTTTCGTGATTGTGTTCATAAATGATACACTGATTTACTCTAACACTTCCGAAGATCACGAAAATCATCTTCATCAGGTACTTAAGACTTTGAAAGTGCATCAGTTGTATGCCAAGTTCGAGAAGTGTGAGTTATGGAAGAAAGAAGTGAAATTTTTGGGTCACATAGTATCAGGTTCTGGCATATCCGTTGATCCCTTTAAAGTTCAAGCCGTATCGGAATGGGAGAAACCCAAAACAATGACTGAGATCTGTAGCTTCTTGGGGTTGGATGGTTATTACCGTAGGTTTATTAAGGGATTTTCAGTCCTGGCGGGTCCCTTGACGAACCTGGCGAAGAAGGATGTTCCTTTCAAGTGGAGTGTTGAGTGTAAGCGGGCTTTTTGTGAACTTAAAATCAAGCTGACTTCTGTACCAATTTTGATCATTCCGGAGAGTGGAATGAAGTAGGTAATTTTTAAAGATGCTTCGATTCAGGGGTTGGGATGTGTTTTGATGCAGAATGACAGGGTAGTTGCCTACGCTTCGCGACAGTTGAGACCTCATGAGCAAAACTACCCTACTCATGATCTTGAGTTGGCCGCTGTGGTGTTTTCGCTTAAAATTTGGAGACATTATTTGTATGGTGAGAAGTTTGAGCTCTTTTCTGACCAGAAGAGTCTCAAACATCTATTCTCTCAGAAGGAGTTGAATATGCAACAGAGGATATGGATGGAGTTAATTAAAGATTACAACTTCAAATTAAAATATCATCCAGGGAAAGCTAACATGGTGGATGACGCTCTGAGCCGACAGCCATTGGGAATAGTATCTTCGTTGATGGTACAACAGTGGAGTATGTTAGAAGAGGTTGCTTGTTTTGATTTCGACTTGGGTACGACTGAAGATCAAGACTTTTTCTTTGGTAGTATGGTTATCGGTCCATCTCTATTGCGTCGTTTCCTTATGGAAGCTCGAGATGATAATAAGTGGTGTAAGATTCAACTAGAGAAAATACAGGAAATAACGGATAAGAGTTTTGTTGTTGGTCAAGATGGTGGGTTGAGGTATCGTGAAAGGTTATACGTGCCAGATGTTAAGGATTTGAGACGAACAATTTTAGATGAAGCACACCGAAGAAAGTATACTATACATCCTGGTGGTAATAAGATGTATAAGGATTTGAAGCGGCAATATTGGTGGTCTGGGATGAAGCGTGATATAGCAGACCACGTCCGAAAATGTCTGACCTATCATCAAGTAAAGATCGAACACCAAAACCCAGCTGGTAAATTGCAGCCCTTACCTATTCCGAAGTGGAAGTGGGAAAACATATCCATGGATTTTATTACTGGGTTACCGCGATCGAGTAAGGGTCACGACGCAATCTGGGTGATAGTAGATAGATTGACGAAATCAGCACATTTCTTACCAGTCAAGACAAATGATTCTAGTGACAAGTTAGCTCAGTTGTACATGGGTGAGATAGTTAAGCTTCATGGTGTCCCAGTATCTATCGTTTCTGACAGAGATTCATCTTTTACATCACGGTTCTGGAGGAGTTTTCAGACATCTTTAGGGTCTTCGTTGAACTTTAGCATATCATTTCATCCTCATACTGATGAACAAACTGAACGTGTGAACCAAGTACTTGAGGATATGCTGAGGTGCACTATTATTGATCTTGGAGGTAGTTGGATGAATCACTTACCTTTGGTGGAGTTTGCATACAACAATAGTTACCATTCTAGCATTGGCATGGCTCCGTTTGAGGCGTTGTATGGAAGACCTTGTCGTTCACCTTTATGTTGGAAAGAAGTTGGAGAATCCAAACTCATGGGTCCATAAATTATTCGTGAGACGTCCGAAAAGATTGCACTAATTAGAGAAAGATTGCGCACAACACAAAGTAGACAAAAGAGTTATACGGATAAGAGACGTCAGGATCGGAAATATGAAGTTGGAGACCTAGTGTTTCTCAAAGTTTCACCCATGAAAGGTGTGTTACGTTTTGGTAAGAAGGGAAAACTTGCTCCACATTTTATAGGACCATTTCGTATTGTGGAAAAGATTGGGAAGGTGGCTTATCGTCTCGCTCAACCAGAAGTGCTAGATGGGGTTCATAATGTTTTTCACGTATCAATGCTTCGAAAGAATGTGCGGGACGCAGATCAACACTCAGTAATAGACTATCAGGATCTGGAATTACAGAAGGATGTATCTTATGAAGAAAAGCCGTATAGAATCATTGATAGCCGAGAACATGTCCTTCGAAGGAAGACCATTCCTATAGTTAAAGTGAAGTGGCACTATCACAATGACAAGGAAGTCACCTGGGAGCGTGAGGAGGACACGGTGACTCGTTACCCTGATTTCTTCAAAAATCTGGTAAGTACGATTTCTTTTGGAGGACAAACACTTTTCGTTTTAGGGGTGAAGATTGTAAAACCCCTTATCCTAGAACTGCATGCTCTCTAGTATTAGGTTTAGGTTAGTTACTCATGTGATAGTTTAACACTGCGTGGGGGAAAAAGTCCGAGTGATTTTAGGAAGACTAGTTAGGTTATATACATATAGTTAGGGCTTTGTTGGTGTTTTGATTTTTCGGGAGAACTTAAAATAGAAAAAACGCACACAAAAAAGAGAAGAAAAGAATTTCATCCATTAGAGAAGAAAAGGGATTGAATTTCATCCATTAGGTTTTCTCACCATTATCAACTGTACAACGTTGCTCCAATACGGTAATTGAATAGCTGATTTCCACTTAATTAGTTGAACATAGCCTAGTATGAACTACTTAGTTGAACCATTATATGAGATATAATGAACCAATAGACACTAGCAAACTGTTTCAAGTTCTCACTGTAGTATAAATAGTTGTGAGCTTCTGTTGGCCCAGAGAACTTATAGTTTGATATTGTTTGTGGTAAAACTAAAAAGGGTGGTTGTTCAAAGAGATTAAAAAGAATTACTAGGAAGAGATAAAAAATCTCATCTAAAAGACGAAATAAAAATACTTGAAAGACACAAACAAATCTTTATAAAAAAAATCCGCATCTAAAATACTAAACAAAATTAAAGACAAACAAATGAATAACAAATCTAATAAACCTCACTTGGAGATTATGATGGGCATGCATCATTGATATTATCTATGTGAACCATTTGTAGTAATAAAGAAGTAAATTTAAGATTTTTCACCTAGGAATAAGAGTATTGTACGAAAAAAATTAAATGATATTTTGAAATATAAAACTAGAGCTTAGAAGAAATGACAAAGAGTGGAGAAGAAATGAGGGGGAAATGCATTTATACAGGCTAAGGAGCTAAGAAGAAATGACAAAGAGTGGGGAAGAAATGAGGGGGGAAATGCATTCATATAGGCTAAGGAGCTAAGAAGTACACATGATTTTAGACTCTTAAAAATTTACTTTAGAATATTTATTTTCCAACCGGTTATGGTTTGACCATAAGGTGAAACATTCTTATGTTTGGGATCTCAAATAACCAAAAAAAAAACAAAAACATGATTATACATAAACAATGTAGACCGTCACTGATAGTGGTGTATAAACATGCCTCTAAAATCATCCGAAGAAAACAAATATTATATATTTGCGCTATAACAGTAAGAAATCTTCATGAAAATTTAACTTTCGTACTTTGAAATCAAGATATAAAAGAAAAATCTTATATAACAAAAAAAATATTATTTTTCAAAATTAAATAAACAATACAACAACATTTAAAAGAATAAAAATAAACAACGACAACAACACACCACTGCTTATAACCCCAAAAATAAAACTATCAATATAAGTCAAGTTATTTGTAATTATGAATATAACTGTTTTTATTTTCTTCTTCATTAATCTTCAGTTTACAATATAAAAAACCATTAAAAAACATGAAAATTTCTAAAAAACCCAAATAAAAGTCTCTCTCTTATAGAAAACCCACCGTTAAAATAGTATATATAACTAAGCCAAAATATAAGACTTACGTTGATAAATAGTAAGTTTTTATATGTATTGTATTTTTATAATTTTTTCATGATTAAAATACCTTTTGTCACTTAATTTTTCTACTCTAAAAAATAAAAAATAAAAAAGGTGGCCGGGGGTGGTCCTTGTGATTGTAGTGTTATCTTTCTACTTTACACGTTATGCATAAGCGAATGTGTAACGACACATTCACTCAACGTGACATCGGTTTTTCTTTGCAGTATTGGAACCCGGTTAAATTAGGACCTATAAGAATTATTTTGGTCCTATCACTTAAAGATAAAACAAGGTTATTATAAGAATCGGATCAAGGTTCTCTTATCCAACTATGAGTAATAATACATTTAACTAGTGTTGATTATCGATTTAATTCTTAAATAATTAATTTTCAATTTTAGTTTTTAATTTTTAAATATTTTTTTTAATTTTCTTTTATTTTTTTAAACTAGAATCGATGGGTAAGTTCACTTATTTCCACTGAATTTGGGCAACTTTCGAATTTGTTTTTTAGAATCGGCACACGTGGGGATATTTATCCACCGATTCTGGGAAAACAAATTTGTAGAAAAATATTTGAATTTGAGTTTTTTAGAATAGGCACACATGGAGAACCTTATCCACCGATTTTGGGTAAATTTTTTTTGTCAAAAAACCTTTTGAATTTCAGTTTTTTTTCAAACGACACACGTGGAGGACCATATCCATCGATTTTGGGCAAAGAAATTATAAAGTCATGACTAAAATACCTTTTATCACTTAATTTAACTAATAAATTAAATGGGAAAAATACTAACAATTATTTTCGTCCAGTCAGTGATCTGATAGATATAAAGTTCCATATTTACTTTCCCTCTCAAAATATTTTCAGTTGAAAGGTTTTCTTTTCTCTTTCTCAAATAATTGTTCTCTGTTATCCTCCATTAAGTATTATTGTTTGATCTAAAAAATAAAAATGGATTTTTTGTTTGATTATTCAATCAACTGTGATGTCTTTTTTATTTTTAATTTTCTTTCATACAAAATGAATCGTGATGTTAATTAGTTGTTAACGTATTGTTGCTGGTGACTTTCATTAGGTTATTCCTTTTATTTGATTATCGATTACCTCACTAATGTTGTTTGTTTTTACTACCAATTGTTAATGGAATTACCTAGCTAGTTAAATTCAATACTTATAGCCGCATTCATAAGAAAAACTTACGTTTTTAATATATTTTGCAATTTGTCTTGACTCTTGGCTCGTGAGAAATAATAGAATCTTCAACGAGAAGTATTATGTTCAGCTGATCATTATGGTCAAGAATATTATGTTCTATTTGGCGCCTGACATAAACCTTTCAATGGATGTGTATTT
>JAJJMC010028333.1:0-17500 GCA_023531435.1 Papaver californicum
TTGAAGATGCTGTACGAGACGAAATGTCACACTTTTTTTTTTTTACATGTGAAAGTGATGGAAAAGAAAGAATATCTTTTACATATCCACCTAGTTTGTCAATCTTTTTGGAAATGATAAAAAGAAAGATACTTTTGTCCACAACAGAAAAAAGCTCTTCTGAAGAATTGTATAATCATTGGGTTTATACCAATGAAAAAAAAAAGAAGAACATAAACAACGCATTTTTCAATAGAATTGATGCTCTAGAAAGAGGGTCTCTGAAACTGGATGTACTTGAAAAAAGGATTAGATTATGCAATGATGAAACTGAACAAGAATGCCTGCCTGAAGGGTATGATCCTTTTTTGAATGGAACCCGCCGCGGAAGCGAAAAAAAAAAAAAGTATTTCAACTCAAGTTTGAATATGAATGAGGCTTTCTCGGCCGAAGGTTGGATTTGGATAAATAAATTTCATAATATATTTCCCACAAACTACCAAGAATTGGAAGAAAAAAAGGAAAAATTGGAGGGAAAATCCTTCCTTCCAGAAGAAGGAAAACTTAATTCAGAAAATGGAACGAAATTTTTATTTGATGCGGTTACACCTGATAGAAATAATCAAAGAATTATAAAAGAATCCATTGGAATAAAAGAAATACGTAAAGAGGTTCCTCAACGGTCATACAAATTGATTACCAGTTTGGAGCAACAAGACGGAGAAATTGAAGAAGAAACGGCGGAGGATCATGAAATTAGGTCAAGAAAGGCCAACCATGTAGTAATTTTTACAGATACCGAACGTACAAATAGTACAACGAATACTAATGATGAAGTAGAAGAAGTTTTTGTCCTACGTTATTCGCAAGAATCGGATTTTCGTCGAGATATAATCAAAGGATCTATGCGCGCTCAAAGACGTAAAACAGTTATTTGGGAACCGTTTCAAACAAATATCCATTCCCCCCTTTTTTTGGACAGAATCTACAAAAAGGTTTTTTTTTCCGCTGATACCTCCAGAATTTGGAATCTTCTTTTTAAGAATTGGATGATAAAAAGTACGGAATTCCAAAATTCAAGTTTTGAGGAAGAAGCAAAGGAAAAGGATCAAAAAAGGAAGAAGAAAGGGGAAGAAAATGACCGGCTAGCAGTGGCGGAAAGCTGGGATACTGTTCTATTTGGTCAATCAATAAGGGGTTGCTTGTTAATAGCCCACTCAATTTTTAGAAAATATATTGGATTGCCTTCATTGATAATAGCTAAAAACATCAGCCGTATCTTATTATTTCAACCCCCGGAGTGGAACGAGGATTGGAGGGAGTGGGGTAGAGAAATGCATGTTAAATGCACCTATAATGGTGTTCAATTATCCGAAATGGAATTTCCAAAAAATTGGTTAACAGAGGGTATTCAGATAAAGATCCTATACCCTTTCTATCCGAAACCTTGGAACAGCTCTAAGCAACGATCCCATCATAGAAATCCAAGGGGAACAAAGGAAAATTCTTGCTTTTTGACAGTCTGGGGGATGGAAACTGAATTTCCTTTTGGTTCTCCTCGAAGACGACCTTCGTTTTTAAAACCCATTTTTAAAGAACTAGAAAACAAAATAAGAAAAAAAAAAACACAAAGTTTTCGAGGTTTAAGAGTTTTACAAGAAAAAACAAAAGGGTTTCTAAAGGACTCAAAAGAAAAAGAAAGCTGGACTCATAAAAAGGATTTCTTTCTAAAAAAAAGAATAAAAGAGCTTGGCAAAGTAAATCCAATTCTATTAGTTGGATTGAAAAAAGTATATGAATCGAGTGAAAATAAAAAAATTTCTCTCAAAGAAAATAAGATAGTTCATGAATCGTCCAGTCGAATTAGATCAATGTATTGGACAAATTATTCACTAACAGAAAAAAAAATGGAGGATCTGGCTGATAGGACAAGTACAATTAAGAATCAAATGGAAAAAATAATAAATGACAAGAAAAAAAAATTTCTAATTCCAGATAGAAATATTAATCCTAACGATACAAGTTGTAACGATAAAAGATTAGAAGCGCCAAAAAATTTTTGGCAGATATTCCAAAGAAGAAGTGCTAGATTAATACGTAAACGACACTCTTTTTTTAATTTTTTGATTGAAAAGATATATATGGACACCCTTCTATATCTCATTAATATTCCCAGGATCAATGCAAAATTTTCCCTAGACTTAAAAAAAGGGGAGATTGATAAAAAAAGTTACAACGATGAAATAAAGAAAGAAGGAGTGGAAGAAAAAAAAAAAAAAAGAATTCCTGTTATTTCGACTAAAAAGAGGGCACTTTCTAATATAAGTAATAAGAATTTACATCATTTTTGTGCCCCAGTTGATTTGTCACAGGCATATGTATTTTACAAATTATCACAAACCCAAGTGATTAACAAATATCACATGAGATCTGTACTTCAATATAATGGAACGTCTTTTTTTCTTAAGGATAGAATAAAGCATTTTTTTGGAACACAAGGAATACTTTATTCTGAATCAAGACATAAAAAACTTAGCAATTTTGAAACGAATGGGTGGAAAAATTGGTTAAACGGTCATTATAACTATAAATATAATTTATCGAAGATTACATCGTCTCAATTAGTTCTGCAAAAACAACGAAATGGAGTCAATCAAAGTCATACAATTTCAAACAAGGCATCAACAAAATTGGATTCATATGAACAAAAAAATTTATGTCATTATAAGAAGAAAAATGCTTATGTGATGGATTCATTATCGAGTAAAACCAAAAGTTTTAAAAAACAGTATGGATATGATCTGTTATCACAGAAATATATCAATTATAGAGAAGGTAAGGATTCATATATTTCTCTAGCACCATTACAAGTAAAGGGAAGCCTCAAAATTCCCTATAACTACAACACAAATAAACCCCCAATTTTTTCTATGCCGGCAGGCATATATATGAGTCATTATCTAGGAGAAGATTGTATTGTTGATACGGATAAAAATCCAGATAGAAAATATTTTGATTGGAGAATCATTTCTTTTTGTCTTATAAAGAAGATCGATATTGAGGCTTGGGCTAATATGGATACTGAGACCCGCATGAATAAAAATACTAAAACAGGAACTAACTATTATTCAATCATTAATCAAATTGATACGAAGGATCTTTCGTATCTTGCGATTGATAAACAAATAAAACTATCAAGTGGAAAATTTGTTTTTTTTGATTGGATGGGAATGAATGAAGAAATACTAAACCGCCCCATATCAAATCTGCAACTTTGGTTCTTCCCAGAATTGTTGGGGCTATATGATGCATATAGGATTAAACCGTGGATTATACCAACAAAATCACTTCTTTTCCATTTTAATGGAAATAAAAACACTAGTGAAAAGAAAAAAAAAAAAGATCTTGAATTAGAAAATAAAAATAAAGAAGAAAAAGAAGAATCAGCCCAAGAAGATCTTGGATCAGATCTATCAAACCAACAAAAAGAGGTTAAAGAGGATTATAGTGACTCATACATGAAAAAGAGTAGAAATCAAAATAAATGGAAGAGCACCACAGAAGCGGAACTTGATTTCTTCCTGAAAAGATATTTTCTTTTTCAACTGAGATGGCATGGTTCTTTGGATCAAAGAATAATCAATAGTATCCAGATATATTGTCTCCTGCTTAGACTGAACAATCCAAAGCAAATAGCGATATCCTCTATTCAAAGAGGAGAAATGCGTCTGGATATATTGCTGATTCAAAAAGATCTAAATCTTACAGAATTGATAAACAAAGGAGTATTGATTATTGAACCTGTTCGCCTGTCTATACAAGGGGATGGACTATTTATTATGTATCAAACCATAGTTATTTCACTGGTCCATAAGAGTAATCACCAAACTAATATAAAAAACCAACAAAAAGAAAACGGTTATAAGAATTCTTTTGATGAATCCATTAAAAGACATAGACATGAAAGGGTGCTTGAAAAGAGAGATGAAAAAAATTATGCTTTTGTTGTTCCTGAAAATATTTTAGCTCCTAGATGTCGTAGAGAATTGAGAATTCGAATTTGTTTAAACTCAGAAAAAATAAATGTTTTGGATAGAAAGAAAACATTTTACAATAAGAACAACATAAGGAACTGCGGCACTTTTTTGGAGGAGAGCAAGCATCTTGATAAAGATCCAAAGAATTTCGATAGAGATAGAAATAAATTTCTGAAATTGAAATTTATTCTTTGGCCAAATTATCGATTAGAGGATTTAGCTTGTATGAATCGCTATTGGTTTGATACCAGTAATGGAAGTCGTTTCAGTATGTCAAGGATATCTATGTATCCACGATTTACCATTAATTGATGGTAAATCTCCTTCCTATCTATAACGTGCCAGATATGGCATGATATATGAAGGCAAACAAATGTACCCGCACGTTTGTGTTATATTAATTTCTATTCTGGTTTCCCGTATAGGATACTTTATTCAATGACCTAAAAATCTTCTTCGGATCAATTTTTCCCTTTCTTTTTTTGTGGGGGAGTTGAAGAACTCGACCACCCTTTTGTATCTATATCCGAATGAAATTGCAAATTGGATTAATTCATTCAATTTGAAAGGAAAAGGTAGTATATAAAAAAATTTGTGTATACCTGAACTAGATTCAAAAACCGGTATTATTTTTACTGATCGATAAACTCCATTTTTGTCTAAAAGAAAAAAGGGAGAAGCGCTCTTTTTATGAGAAAAAAAGCATTCATCTCGGTTATTTCGCAAGAAGAAAAAGAATAAAACTAAGGGGTCCGTTGAATTCCAAGTATTCAGTTTCACCAATAAACTGCGCAGACTCACTTTCCATTTGGAATAGCACAAAAAAGACTTTTTATCTCAGAGAGGTCTAGGGAAAACTCTGGGAAAACGGCAACGGTTGCTGGCTTATTTGTAAAAAAAAATAGAATACGTTATAAAGAATTAATTGGTCGGTTGGATATTCGGGAGCCAAAGACTAGTTAAGTTAATTTTCAGATTTCGTTTGAATTATTTGATTTATTAGATCTTGAATTTTTATGAACTTTGTTTCGTTTTCAGCAATTCATGGAATAATGAATCGGGGAAAAAATATGACTGTATCAGCTACAAGAAAAGACCTCATGATAGTCAATATGGGTCCTCACCACCCATCGATGCATGGCGTTCTTCGACTCATCATTACTCTAGATGGTGAAGACGTTATTGACTGTGAACCTATATTGGGTTATTTACACAGAGGGATGGAAAAAATAGCGGAAAACCGAACAATTATCCAATATCTGCCTTATGTAACACGTTGGGATTATTTAGCTACTATGTTTACCGAGGCAATAACGGTAAATGGACCAGAACAGCTGGGAAATATTCAAGTTCCTAAAAGAGCCCGTTATATCAGAGTCATTATGTTGGAACTGAGTCGTATAGCCTCTCATTTATTATGGCTTGGCCCTTTTATGGCGGATATAGGTGCGCAGACTCCTTTCTTCTATATTTTCAGAGAGAGAGAATTGATATATGATCTATTCGAAGCTGCCACAGGTATGCGAATGATGCATAATTTTTTTCGTATCGGAGGAGTAGCTGCTGATCTACCTCATGGCTGGATAGATAAATGTTTAGATTTCTGCGATTATTTTTTAACCGGGATTGCTGAATATCAAAAGCTTATTACGCAAAATCCAATTTTTTTAGAACGCGTTGAGGGGGTAGGCGTTGTTGGTGGAGAGGAGGCAATAAATTGGGGTTTATCAGGACCAATGCTACGAGCTTCCGGAATACAATGGGATCTTCGTAAAGTCGATCATTATGAGTGTTACGACGAGTTTGACTGGGAAGTACAATGGCAAAAAGAAGGGGATTCATTAGCCCGTTACTTAGTCCGAATCGGTGAAATGACAGAATCCATAAAAATAATTCAACAAGCTTTGGAAGGAATTCCGGGAGGGCCCTATGAAAATTTAGAAGCCCGACGCTTTGATAAAGCAAGGGATTCCGATTGGAATGATTTTGACTATAGATTTATTAGCAAAAAAACATCTCCTACTTTTGAATTGTCGAAACAAGAACTTTATGTGAGAGTAGAAGCCCCAAAGGGGGAATTGGGGATTTTTCTGATAGGGGATCATAGTGCTTTTCCTTGGAGATGGAAAATTCGTCCTCCGGGTTTTATCAATTTGCAAATTCTTCCTCAGTTAGTTAAAAGAATGAAATTGGCTGATATTATGACGATACTAGGTAGTATAGATATCATTATGGGAGAAGTTGATCGTTAATATGATAATTGATACGACAGAATTACAGGCTATCAATTCTTTTTCCAGATTGGAATCCTTAAAAGGGGTCTATGGTCTTATATGGTTGCTTGTCCCTATTTTTACTCCTGTATTGGGAATCACGATAGGAATACTAGTTATTGTGTGGTTAGAAAGAAAAATATCTGCGGGGGTACAACAACGTATTGGACCCGAATACGCGGGTCCTTTGGGAATTCTTCAAGCTCTAGCAGACGGGACAAAACTCCTTTTTAAAGAGGATCTTCTCCCATCTAGAGGAGATTTTTTTTTATTCAGTCTCGGACCCTCTATAGCAGTCATATCCATTTTACTAAGTTATTCAGTAATTCCTTTTGGATATCGTCTTGTTTTAGCTGATCTCAGTATAGGTGTTTTTTTATGGATTTCTATTTCAAGTATTGCTCCTATTGGACTTCTTATGTCAGGATATGGTTCAAATAATAAATATTCTTTTTTGGGTGGTCTACGAGCTGCTGCTCAATCGATTAGTTATGAAATACCATTAACTCCATGTGTGTTATCAATATCTCTACGTGTGATTCGTTGGGGCATGAACTTTTACCTCATTTTTTCTAGGAAAGAAGTTGAATGGAGTGAATAGAGATTCTTTTTTTTTATTCGTCATTCGGGGTGATGACCTAAACCAGATAGTTATATGAGTGAAACAAAACAGCTTAGAAATTAGCAGTAAAAAGGTTGAGACTCATTCCCTATGTACAAGAGCTAAGCAAAAAAAGAGAAATTACCCCAAGGTTGGTTGATTAGTCATCACGGTTTGAAGCGGGTAGAAAAGATCAACTGGCTGGAGTTTTGTTTTAACTATTCTATTATATTGTATGTATTACCATACCGGGGATCGAGCAAAAATGAGTGGACGGTTAGGAACACCAAGATACACAAAGGATTAGTAACGGAGATAATGGAAGTTACCAAAAAAGGTATTTCTGCATAAACGGAATCATACTGGGGCTTTAAGTTGGTAGAAACAATCAAGTAGTACTTCCCCACGATCCCGATCCCGAGTATGGTCCTATCCACAGGTTAAATAAATAATTATCAGGAACGAAGTAATCCTTTTTTTTAAGCCCACTTTTACTTTTCGTAGAAAGAAGCATAGGAACGAAATAAATAGGTTGAAATACCTACTTAGACAACGAGTATTTTATTCAAGGATTAAGTTATTACTGAATAAAGACAAACTAAAATAAGAAAGGATAAGATCAATTCGGAAGCACCCTTTTTTCTATTATAGCAGACGGAATTGCATTGGTTTAATTTGTGACTCCTCGATACATCTTGATTCTATCTATCCTACTAACACATAGCGAGATAATACCGAACCAGTCCTTAGATTTAGTTAAGGCCATCGAGGAGCCGTATGAGACTGAAGTCTCATGTACGGTTCTGCAATAGCGATGGAAGCAGTGATGTTATCACCTACTATAATTATCTAACAGTTCAAGTACAGTTGATATAGTTGAGGCGCAGTCAAAATATGGTTTTTGGGGGTGGAATCTGTGGCGTCAACCTATAGGTTTTGCAGTTTTTGTAATTTCTTCCCTAGCAGAATGTGAGAGATTACCCTTTGATTTACCAGAAGCCGAAGAAGAATTAGTAGCAGGTTATCAAACCGAATATTCAGGTATCAAATTTGGTTTATTTTATGTTGCTTCCTATCTAAATCTACTAGTTTCTTCATTATTTGTAACAGTTCTTTATTTAGGAGGTTGGAATCTTTCTCTTCCGTACATATTTCTTCCTCATTTCGAAATTAATGAAGTGGGTGGAGTCTTTGGAATGACAATTGGTATTTTTATTACATTAGCTAAAGCTTATTTGTTCCTGTTCATTCCTATTACAACAAGATGGACTTTACCTAGGATGAGAATGGACCAACTATTAAATCTTGGGTGGAAGTTTCTTTTACCTATTTCTCTAGGTAATCTATTATTGACAACTTCTTTCCAACTCTTTTCACTCTAAGGGCATACGATATTCTATTCTCGATTTAGAACTTCTCTCAAACAAGAGAAAGAAACTTCAAATTATTCATAGATATTCACGATATGCTCCCTATGGTAACTGGGTTCATTAATTATGGTCAACAAACAGTAAGAGCTGCAAGGTATATTGGTCAAAGTTTCATGATTACCTTATCCCACACGAATCGTTTACCCGTAACTATTCAATATCCTTATGAAAAATTGATCACATCTGAGCGTTTCCGCGGTCGAATCCACTTTGAATTTGATAAATGCATTGCTTGTGAAGTATGTGTTCGTGTATGCCCTATAGATCTGCCTGTTGTTGATTGGAAATTGGAAACGGATATTCGAAAAAAACGATTGCTTAACTATAGTATTGATTTTGGAATCTGTATTTTTTGTGGGAACTGCGTCGAGTATTGTCCAACAAACTGTTTATCAATGACTGAAGAATATGAACTTTCTACATATGATCGTCATGAATTGAATTATAATCAAATTGCTTTGGGTCGGTTACCAATGACAGTAATTGGAGATTACACGATTCGAACCATTATGAATTCCACTCAAATAAAAAAAGCCACGGGTAAACTCCTTGATTCAAGAACTATTACCGATTACTAAGATTCCGTTTTAATCTAAAGGAGCGGATCTTCTTTTATTTTGTTCGGTTAATAACGAAAAAAAACCAGCTCTTATTTATTGGTGATTCGCGAGAATCACGGCTTACTTTGGATAAAAAAGAATTGAATATATCCGCGATAATTTCGAAATATATGAATATATAAGCAATCGGATAGAGAAATGGAATGAATTAATCTATCTACATCAACCCACACCCCGTATAGGATTTAATAAAAAAGTCACTTATCATAAAAACAGGGTAACTTTCCTTTTCTGGTCTAGTCAATAAGATTATGAAACATTTCGACTTATTTATCTCTTATTTTACATATAATGGATTTAACTGGACCAATACATGATTTTCTTTTAGTTTTTTTGGGGTTGGGTCTTATAATAGGAGGTCTAGGAGTGGTATTACTTACTAATCCTATTTTTTCCGCCTTTTCATTAGGATTTGTTCTTGTTTGTATATCCTTATTTCATATTCCATCGAATTCCCATTTTGTAGCTGCTGCACAACTCCTTATTTATGTAGGAGCCATAAACGTCTTAATCATATTCGCTGTTATGTTCATGAACGACTCGGAATATTACAATGATTTCAGTCTTTGGACTGTTGGGGATGGGGTAACTTCACTGGTTTGTACAAGTATTTTTGTTTCACTAATAACTACTATCCCAGATACGGCATGGTACGGGGTTATTTGGACTACAAGATCAAACCAGATTTTGGAGCAAGATTTGATAAATAAAGGTCAACAAATCGGGATTCATTTATCAACCGATTTTTTTCTTCCTTTTGAGCTTATTTCTATAATTCTTTTAGTTTCTTTGATAGGTGCAATTGCTATGGCTCGTCAGTAAAAAATACGGAGAAAAAGAATTATTTGGTTCTGTCTTAGCCTATCCATTTTCCTTCAATTAATGGTCAGATTTTTCAGGTAGAAAATGTAAATTTTTTCTTTTAGTTCAATCTATTACCAATATGTTCCTTAGTTCTGTACTTGTTAGATTCGAGTCAACCAAATTAGTTAAGGTGAATTGTTGTTCATATTGAAATTAAAGAAATTCAGATTGAGGGGGGTTTGGTTAATGCTGCTTGAACATGAACTTGTTTTGAGTGCCTATTTATTTTCTATTGGTATTTATGGATTGATCACAAGTCGAAATATGGTTAGAGCACTTATGTGTCTTGAGCTTATACTGAATGCAGTTAATATGAATTTCGTAACATTTTCTGATTTATTTGATAGTCGCCAATTAAAAGGGGACATTTTTTCTATTTTTGTTATAGCTATTGCAGCCGCTGAAGCAGCTATTGGGCCAGCCATTGTTTCGTCCATTTATCGTAACAAAAAATCAATTCGTATCAATCAATCGAATTTGTTGAATAAATAATGGTAATTAGATGAATGTGTTAATCATACAAATAACGAATAAAATCTTTCTCAATACAAATTAATATTATATACGACAGAAGCATATGACTCTGTTTGCTAAAGAGTAATAAATCAAAGTATCTTGGCCCTCTCTCATGACCAAATATATAAGTCAATTTTTTAGAAAACAATTTTGGTTAATTATTGATTCGTCTGGTGTCTACAATATATGATTCCATTTTTTTACTAGATCGAAAATTCATGATGTTCAAAAAGTAGATAGATCCAATGTCACATTCAGTAAAGATTTATGATACATGCATAGGGTGCACTCAATGTGTACGAGCCTGCCCCACAGATGTATTAGAAATGATACCTTGGGACGGATGTAAAGCTAAGCAAATAGCTTCTGCTCCAAGAACAGAAGACTGTGTGGGTTGTAAGAGATGTGAATCCGCTTGTCCAACAGATTTCTTGAGTGTCCGAGTTTATTTATGGCATGAGACAACTCGCAGCATGGGTCTAGCTTATTGATACGTTCCAGAAAGCTTAACTTGAATCCATTTTTTTATCTTTACCGACAAAACCCCGTGCTCGAAATCGAAATAGGCTATTTTCTCGAGTACGGGGTTTTCTGGTCAAAGTGTATCTTATCTTGTCTTTACTACGAATTATTTTCCTTGGTTAACAATAATTGTTGTTTTGCCGATATTCGCGGGTTTTTCCATTTTCTTTCTCCCCCATAGAGGAAATAAGGTCATCCGATGGTATACTATATCTATATGCCTAGTGGAACTACTTCTAACGACCTATGTATTCTGTTATCATTTCCAGTTGGACGATCCATTAATTCAATTAGAACAGGATTTTAAATGGATTAATTTTTTTGATTTTCACTGGAGACTCGGAATCGATGGAATTTCCATAGGACCTATTTTATTGACGGGATTCATCACAACTTTAGCTACTTTAGCGGCCCGGCCAGTTACTCGGGATTCACGACTGTTCCATTTCTTGATGTTAGCAATGTACAGCGGTCAAATAGGACCTTTTTCTTCTCGAGATCTTTTACTTTTTTTTATCATGTGGGAGTTAGAATTAATTCCTGTTTACCTACTTTTATCCATGTGGGGAGGGAAGAAGCGTTTGTACTCAGCTACAAAGTTTATTTTGTACACTGCAGGGGGTTCTATTTTTCTCTTAATGGGAGTTCTCGGTATGGGTTTATATGCTTCTAACGAACCAACATTGAATTTTGAAACATTAGCGAATCAATCATATCCTGTGGCATTAGAAATAATATTCTATTTTGGTTTTCTTATTGCTTATGCTGTCAAATCACCGATTATACCTCTACATACATGGTTACCAGATACCCACGGAGAAGCACATTACAGTACATGTATGCTTCTAGCCGGAATCTTATTAAAAATGGGAGCATATGGGTTGGTTCGGATCAATATGGAATTATTACCCCATGCTCATTCCTTTTTTTCTCCCTGGTTGATTATTGTAGGCACAGTGCAAATAATCTATGCAGCTTTAACATCTCCCGGGCAACGCAATTTAAAAAAGAGAATAGCCTACTCTTCTGTATCTCATATGGGTTTTACAATTATAGGAATAGCCTCCGTAACCGATCTGGGACTCAATGGGGCCATTTTGCAAATAATTTCTCATGGATTTATTGGTGCGGCGCTTTTTTTCTTGGCAGGAACGAGTTATGATAGAATACGTCTCGTTTATCTCGACGAAATGGGAGGAATAGCTATCCCAATGCCAAAAATATTTGCAATGTTCAGTAGTTTCTCGATGGCTTCTCTTGCATTGCCGGGAATGAGTGGTTTTGTTGCCGAATTGGTAATCTTTTTTGGCATAATTACCAGCCCAAAATATCTTTTAATGCCAAAAATACTAATTACTCTTGTAATGGCAATTGGAATGATATTAACTCCTATTTATTCATTATCTATGTCACGCCAGATGTTTTATGGATACAAGCAATTTAATGCCAAAAATTTTTATTTTTTTGATTCTGGACCACGAGAGCTTTTTGTTTCAATCTGTATCTTTCTGCCAGTAATAGGCATTGGTATTTATCCAGATTTCGTTCTCTCACTATCTGTTGACAAGGTAGAAGCTATTTTATCTAATTACTTTTCTCGATAGTTTGCATGAATAAGGCATAAAAAAAAAGCTGCGATAATAAAATTAGGTGGACAATAAAAGAAAAAGAAGTGAATTGTAATCAGATACGTTTGAAGTTTTAGAGAACCGGTTCAATCAAGTAGTAATTGAACCGGTTCTCTAAAACTAACACAAACTTTCATTACATATGCGATTTCTATGTATTAGGTCACGTCTTCGATTAAGATGCTAATGTGAATGAACCATAACTATGTAGGCCTATTCCTAATAGATTGACCCCAAAATAGCATACCCAAATTATAAGAAATCCCATAGAAGCTACAATTGCGGAATTTGTGCCTTTTAAATTTTGGTTGGTTCTAATATGTAAATAAATAGCAAATATAGTCCAAGTAATAAATGCCCAAGTTTCCTTGGGGTCCCAATTCCAATATGACCCCCACGCCTCATTAGCCCACACTGCGCCTGAAAGAATACCAACCGTTAAAAAGATAAACCCTAGACTAATGACACGATAACTCCAACGATCCAATTGCTGAATCAATTGATACCTGTGATAATTTCTAAATGAAAGTAAAGAATTGTTTAGTAAAGCATAGCTTCTTTCATTTACATATTGAATCTCATCAAAATCAAAGGAAAATGGCCCAATTAATGAATGCTTGTTTTTACCAAAGACCCATAGGCTTTTTCGAAATGTAATGACTAGAAGAGATACTGATAATAATGATCCACATAAAAGAGCTGCATAACTTAATATCATCATACTTACGTGCATCATTAACCACTGAGATTGGAGGGCAGGTACTAATATTGTGGATTGATGCATTTCAGTCAAAAGACCTGAAGTAGCAAATCCTTGGGTAAAAATAGTACTTGGTGCGGTTATTGCGCTTAAATCGTTTTTATTATTCCATATTTTAGGAACCATATGAATAATGGAAAAGCCCCATGAAAGGAATAGTAATGATTCATATAAATCACTTAAGGGGAAATGTTCCGAATAAATCCAACGAGTAACTAATAATCCTGTTATACAGAAAAAGGTAGCTATCATGCCCTTTTCTGACGAATCATGTAGTCCTATGGTTTCGTGGACTAATAAGGTCATCAAATAAATCGTAATTACAATTGAAACAATTGAAAAAGAGATGTGAGTTAATATATGTTCTAAAGTCGAAAATATCATAAAAAATCCTAAAAAAAAAAAGGGAGTCCTTTAACACTGGAACGGAAATGATTAATCCATTTCATTTTCATTATAAGATTTATTGTATCTCTTTTAGAAGATGCCGCCACTCGGACTCGAACCGAGATGCTCTAGCACTGCTTCCTAAGAGCAGCGTGTCTACCGATTTCACCATAGCGGCTTGCTCGAAAGCATAATAGCCCATACGCACTCAAACGTCGAGATTGTAAGGAGTCAATTCAATGTAATATTTTTTAGGAAAAATGCAAATCAAATAAAGGCCTATTCCTATTTCTATTTGAACGTTCAATAATCTCTTATAGGATGGTTTTCATTTTAACGATGGACTTTTCGAAAGGTTTCAGCTCTCCCAAAACGAACAGCTTAGTAGGAACTAGAGAGTTCTGCTCTCAATTCAGGTATAGAAGTAAAAAAAACCTTTCTTTTTTTATTCTTTTTTTATGATTTCATGGGTCCGAACAAAACGAAAAAATCTATTGTATCCATAGTCATTAATAAGAAAACCCTCAAAAGAAAAGTGAAACTTTCTATCAAGTACTATGTTTTTTCGTTTGACCAAAAAAACATAGTACCCTTTTTTTATTTAGGAAATGAAAGGCTTCCTATCCTAAATACGACAACCGATAGTGCGGCCTCATATTTATCAGTAAAAAATATGAGTTAATGGGAGTCGTTCATCTTATCAATTTTATTAGCAAATTCTTCGAGGCATATTGATTTAGATTATTCCAAGACTTGTTTATTTTTTTGTTGCACAAAAAAACTTTTTGAATTCCCGGTAGAAAGAGATTTTGCTAAGGAAAAAGCTTTTAGCGCAGCCAAATATCCTTTTCTTTTCCAAATGTTTTTACGAATACGCTTTTTTGATATAGAAGTACGTTTCTTTGGAACGGCCATTTTAAAATAAAGAGGTTACTCATTGTTTTAGTTGGATGTGAAAGACATGTATTGTTCAAAATGCGTCATTTTTTTCTTTAGCTCTATATTTATTCCCTAGATCATACTTTCTTGATAATATACAATATGGATACGTGTGAGTCCCATAGAGGATTTCTGGAGAAAAGTTGTATATCTTAATTTTTTCTTTATTTTCGGAATACTTTATTCCTTTTTTTTACGTACATTATAAAAAAAAAAAGAAGCCTTTTGATATACTAATCTTCGTTCGAATCTATATCTGTGTCACCGTCATAAAAAAAAGGGCTACGGCTCATCGTATTCTCTTTTTTTTAATAAAAAAGAGAAAAATGGAAAACGCTTACCTTAATTGAAGAGAAGAATACTGTAACCTTTTTTCTATCAATTCATCAATAGAGTACAGTACCCTTAGTTAAATGAAAATTTCAAAAAAGGAAAACCGGAATGAGACTGATATTGAATCAGTTAATATAATAAACACTTGAGAAAAAGCCATTTAACTAAGTCCTTTTTTCAATTCTACGCAAAGTGGGTATCAAAGTGCCGGATATCGTAGAGTTTTCTAGAAGTATCCGTTGTTTTGGTGGAATAGAAGCTACTCGAGAATAATTAGTAAAGTCTTCCAAATATACTAACTAGAATCACAAGATCTTTTTTGGGGGTCAAGTTTTTGCTAGATCCTATGCTCAATAAAGTTATTGATGGATCTTACATACCAGAATAAAGTACTTTTTTTACTATAATTAAATTACTTAATTGTTTTTCCTTGATCAATGAATATAATAATAAAGAAATGAAAATTTCATATTATGATTCTGTATCTTCCTAAATATCCTAGTTAATCACTAAGTGGTACCTTTTCAAAAAAACTTGATCTTTTGACCGCTTGTAACTTCTTATTTTTTTTTGGAGGGGAAAGAATTAGAAAGATTTAAGAATCCAAAATTCTATTTTAGTTCTTTCTTTTCTTTATTTTATTGCTCTTTCCGAAAGATATCAGAGCTGGTGAATTGAAAAAAAAAAAGTTTGATTTTCTTATGGAACATACATATCAATATGCATGGATCATACCTTTCGTTCCACTTCCAGTTCCTATAGCAATAGGGGTGGGGCTTCTCCTTGTTCCAACGCCAACAAAAAACCTCCGCCGTCTCTGGGCTTTTCTTAGTGTTTTATTACTAAGTATAGTTATGCTTTTTTCAATCGATCTGTCTATTCAACAAATGAATGGTAGCTCCATCTATCAATATTTATGGTCTTGGACCATAAATAATGATTTTTCTTTAGAGTTTGGCGACTTGATCGATCCACTTACTTCTATTATGTTAATATTAATCACTACTGTTGGAATTATGGTTCTTATTTATAGTGATAATTATATGTCTCATGATGAAGGATATTTGAGATTTTTTGCTTATATGAGTTTTTCCAATACTTCCATGTTGGGATTAGTTACTAGTTCAAATTTAATACAAATTTATTTTTTTTGGGAGTTAGTTGGAATGTGCTCGTATCTATTAATAGGTTTTTGGTTCACACGACCAATTGCAGCAAATGCTTGTCAAAAAGCGTTTGTAACTAATCGTGTAGGGGATTTTGGTTTATTATTAGGAATCTTAGGTCTTTATTGGATAACGGGTAGTTTCGAATTTCGAGATTTGTTTAAAATAGTCACAACCTTGATTGAGAATAATGGTTTAAATTCTTTTTTTCTTACTCTGTGTGCCGCCCTATTATTCCTTGGTGCAGTTGCTAAATCTGCACAATTCCCCCTTCATGTATGGTTACCTGATGCTATGGAAGGGCCTACCCCTATTTCAGCTCTTATACACGCTGCTACTATGGTAGCAGCGGGAATTTTTCTTGTAGCTCGACTTTACCCTCTTTTCACAGTTATACCTTACATAATGAATCTTATTTCTTTGATAGGTATTATAACCGTACTTTTAGGAGCCACTTTGGCTCTTGCACAAAGAGACATTAAGAGAAGTTTAGCGTATTCGACAATGTCGCAGTTGGGTTATATTATGTTAGCTTTAGGTATGGGATCATATCGAGCTGCTTTATTTCATTTGATCACCCATGCCTATTCAAAAGCATTATTATTTTTAGGCTCCGGATCCATTATTCATTGTATGGAAAGTATTGTTGGATATTCTCCAAATCAAAGTCAAAATATGGCTCTTATGGGCGGTTTAACAAAATATATGCCAATTACAAAAACTTCTTTTTTGATAGGTACACTTTCTCTTTGTGGTATTCCGCCCCTTGCTTGCTTTTGGTCAAAAGATGAAATTCTTAGCGATAGTTGGGTATATTCACCTATTTTCGCGATAATAGCTTATTTCACAGCCGGATTAACTGCATTTTATATGTTTCGGATGTATTTACTTACTTTTGCGGGGCATTTAAACGTCTATTCTCAAAATTTCAGCGCTAAAAAAAGCAGCTCGTTTTATTCAATATCCATCTGGGGTAAAGAAGGACAGAAAGTAATCAACAAGAATCTTTTTTTATCAACAGTAAAAAAGAAGCAAAGAGTTCCTTTTTTTTCGAAGAAAGCATATTCAATTGATAGGAATGTAAAAAAAGGAACGCAACCCCTTATCACATTTACTCATTTTAGAAATAAAGAAAATAATCCATATCCTTATGAATCGGAAAATACTATGCTTTTTCCCCTTCTTATATTAGGATTCGTTACTTTGTGTGTTGGGTTTATCGGAATTCCTTTAAATTATAGAGGAATGGATTTGAATATATTATCAAAATTGTTAACTCCATATATAAACCTTTTACATTCAAATTCGAGCAATTCCGTGGATTGGTATGAATTTCTTACAAATGCAATTTTGTCAGTCAGTATAGCTTATTTAGGAATCTTTTTTGCGTTCTTTTTATATAGGCCTGTTTATTCATTTTTACAGAATTTGGACTTAATTAATTC
>JAJJMC010028333.1:22500-32859 GCA_023531435.1 Papaver californicum
TTTTTCCGTTCAACCGGAGGAAATAGGATCCATTAAGCGGGGGAATGGATGGTATTTAAGAAGCAGAAAGATTATGCTCCTATTCTTCCAAAAACGGAATAACAGGGTCGAGATAGTGCTTTTTCAAATCTCTCAAAATGGAATCTGTTACAAATATTTATGCCATGGTTCCTTACTTCAACAGGGTGCAAATATCAGAAGCACCCGCACCTGCCCAACCTAGTGGCAACCGGTAAGACGGAATGATTCATGCTCACAAAGGCCTCATCCTTCGAGATACCATAGTTCGATGAAGAAACTCAATGAGAAAGGGGGCATCAGGTCCAAGTGTTTGTAGAGAAGATTCTTGGCAAGGAGTTGTGGAAGTGGTCTTGGTTAAATGAGATAGAGTTCTGGACTGATTGGTTGGGCAAGAGCTGATGATATGTCGAGAAAGTTTAGATCTAGAGAAGCCTGGTAATACTATGCCTATTGGGTTTGAACTAGGTGGCACCCCAACAGCTAGTAGCTAAGGGGGTATCTTGTTGTTGTATCTAGGTATTCAAGGGTGTGGGAAATAAGAGAACGGACTATACGATACTCTAGAAGGTCTTTCCCAATTCTATGGTTGCAAGTTCGTCACGTAGGAATAACCTTGCCGCATGCAACCATTATCGTACTAGAAGTATAAACTCAAGTGCCCCCCGAACCGCGTAAAATGCTTTTTGGCTATATTTTCTGTTCAACCATAATGGCAAGTGTGGCTTTCTTAGAGGTCTTTCCTGAACATTGGTAATGGATAACAACGTGGCATGAGGAAGAACGATATAAGGAAGAGATTGAAAGCTATAGCTCGATGGCAAGGTTCTTACTTCTGCATTGAGATCATCCCTTCCTAGAAAATATAGCCAGAGACAACTAAGACAACCTCCTACCCTTTCCTTCAACCAATCAAAGAGATGGGGCGAGATTGGCTATCTACTAAGGGAGTGGAACAAGACCTTATAGTCATTAAGTACATAGAACATGAGCTGGATTTTCAAGCTAGGGGAATCCGTGCGGGTCCCTTGGACCATGGGCTACAACTACTTGGGTTTATACCGCTGAACATCATTTGGACGGGGCAGAGGATGTATGGGCTTATGCCTTTTGATGGCTATCATTTTCTGGGCTATTTGGATGGGCTCGGATCCTTTGCATGATTTCATGTGCCTTTGAAGGGCTTTTCATTTGGACGGATCCAACGAGCCTTCTTGCATGGACTTGGGATTTCTTTGATGATGGGTATGCTTGTTCCCTTCTGTGGGCTTTCATCGAGGTTCTGAAAGACAGGCCTGAGTCGTAAAGTAGTGTGTTTTAATGTCTTTGTCTTTTTTTAGTAGGGATCTACGAATTCTTATGTTTAATTAAGTTCTGTCTTTTGTTAACTTAATATGTTGTGTTGTTAGTTAACAAAGTTAACTTTCTAATGTTGTGTTTAATTGTATGGCTGGTCCATGTGTGTGTAAGCTTCCTATTGGATGTACTCCTCTTTATAAAAACTTGCTAGTAGTGCTGGAATGGAGAAGAGAATCTTCTCTATTCTAGTTCATTCTCTTTCCCTGTTTTGTTGCTTTTCAATTTTTGCTAATAAATGATTAACAACAAAAGGATTCTTTTTAGTGAACGTGTCACAACTAATTTCTCTTTTTTTTTCTTTTGTAAAGACGAAGAAACATATTCTCGATTTTCTCTCCCGGAGAACTCGAAAGCTACTTTCTAGTAGATTCCAGTTATTCATGCCCTACTAAAAAAGATCAGACAAACCCTACATCTACTAGCTCGAAAGGGCTAATAAAGAAAGTTAATGTTATAGTAATCATGCTAGTGATGGTGATCCCTCGTTTTGATCATGTCCTACATTTGAGTGGCTAAGCTTGGGAACCCAACCGGTTGGTTATATGGAGCCGTACGCATTGACACTACCGCTTTTGGAACTGGAGGAAATTATGCATGACCTGTTTAGCTCGGAATTTCCCTGACTTACCCGATAGATGAAAATAGAAATAAATGGGATCTAGGGAAACTAAAGAAATCATACAAGATATTTAAATGAAATACTGTATGTACTAGGATTAAAAATAATTGATAGTTAGAAATTGTTGTATTACTTATTCTTTATATTACTCTATTGATTGCAACAAAATCTTTTGAAATTTTATTTCGGGTCGAAAATCAAAGAGTTGGGTAAATCCAAAATTCAAGGGAGGTTCATGGTCAAGGGTAAATATGTTAGAGTAAGAGTTATTTTGGAATGTACCAGTTGTATACGAAACCGTGTTAATAAGGAATCATCGGGCGTTTCCAGATATATTACTCAAAAGAATCGACACAATACGCCTAGTCGATTGGAATTGAGAAAATTCTGTCCCTATTGTTGCAAACATACAATTCATGGGGAGATAAAGAAATAGACCGAACCAGAGGTAGAGGGTGTGTGTGCTACCCTTCGAAGTAACAAGAATAAATTACATATAATATATAGAAACAAATCAAATCCTATTTCAGTCGGATCAAAAAAGAATTCGAATTCAGAAATAGGATTTTCGGGATAAGGAATAAACAATGGAAAAACCCAAGCGACCTTTTCTTAAATCCAAGCGATCTTTTCGTAGGCGTTTGCCCCCAATTGGATCGGGGGATCGAATTGATTATAGAAACATGAGTTTAATTAGTCGATTTATTAGTGAACAAGGAAAAATATTATCTAGACGAGTGAATAGATTAACCTTGAAACAACAACGATTAATTACTATTGCTATAAAACAAGCCCGTATTTTATCTTCGTTACCTTTTCTTAATAATGAGAAACAATTTGAGAGAACCGAGTCGACCCCTAGAACTACTGGTCCTAGAACCAGAAATAAATAGGCCGCCCATGCCTCAATTGAATAAAAATTCCAACCCGAACCCCAACTCTGGTTGGTGTTTTGTTCAAAAATTCGAGAATCTAGATTGTATTGTCATGTCATAAGAAAAAAAGAATTGGGGAAGAAAAAGAGAAAGTCCTTAATTATTATTATGGAAACGTGTTAATTTCTTTTTACTACTTTATTATAGTAATTTATACCCTACCCTCCCGGAGTTCATTCTCCGGGGAACTCCGTTTAGATCATTCTGGTGGATTCCTTACAATCCCCTTATTTAATGATCTCGTTGGAAATCATGTAAAGACAATTCCTATTTGATATAGCTATTTGTGCAAGTATTTTACGATTAAGAAGTAACTGCCCCTTGCGCAGATCATGTATTAATCGACTATAACTATAAGATATCCTATTCTCACGAATTACTGCATTTATACGAGTGATCCACAAACGACGAAAATCTCTCTTTTGCCTGCCCCTATCCCGATGAGCCGAAACTAAAGCTCTCATTTTCTGTTGAGTCATAGTTCGAGTAAGTCTTGAATGCGCCCCTCGAAAGGTTGATGCAAATAAACGCATTTTTGTTCTACGTCTCCGAGCTATATATCCTCGTTTAATTCTGGTCATTGAATCAAATGAAACTTTGATGAATAACTAATTGATTTCTTTTCTTTCAGTCATTCTTTCCCCCCCTAGTCTATTAATAACAAAACTGATTCTTCCGATGTATAAAAAAAAAATTCCAATGGCTTTTGCTACTATGACCTTCCCAACCACGATTTTTTTGAGGCATTTCATTTCACCTCGAAATAAGAAATTGTATTGATACTTGGTATCAAAAAAAAAGTAAATAAAAAACGAAAAATTGTGGGTTCCATCGTTTCTATGGTTACGGTTTAAACGGTGAGGTCCTTTCTATACACCGGAGCCTCTTACCTATTTAGTAACTTGTACAGTTCACACTCTTTGGCTCTACCCATGAATTATCCAGTAATAGGTCTTTTCACAACTAGATCTACCCATACAGTAACGGCATTTCATTATGAAGGTTGGTTAGGTAGCTGACCCTGTTAGTCCGTTTTTGCAAGAATGGGAGCATAATCTTTCTGCTTCTAAAATACCATTCCATTCCCCCGCTTAATGGATAACCATTTGCTACCAATGGGGAGTTGCTTCTCATCTCCAGTTGAGATGATTGGATTTATACCAAAGGAAACCATAAATTTCATACACAATAGAGGTCCTTTTTTCGATAGTGATATGGGGTTTTTCCATTCCTATTCATTGGTACCGATCATTGATACTGTCAAAAAAATCTCCTTTCTTTTGTTCCAGTTCATGATCTGAACGAGTCGCACATACACCCTAGTACATGTTCCTCGACGCTGAGGACATCCCCGAAGGGCGGGGGATTTTGTGACATTTCTGATTGGCTGTCTTGTATTTCTAATAAGTTGTTTAATAGTTGGCATGCTGGATCGTATACAGAATGGGCTGGTTTAGATCGATCCTAACCGGATGATTATGAATTCCTCTCGTTTCATTGAATATTTTCCCACTACCACTTTTAACCTCGGTAAGAAAATAAAATAGGAAATAACATAGCTCAGTCAATTATGGTTCGAAACGGAATGGAATCACAGATTTACGTGAAGTCCCCGGTATTTTCGACCGCTACAAGATCAACAATTCCATGAGCTTGGGCTTCTGTTGCTGACATAAAAACGTCCCTTTCCATGTCTTCGGATACAACCCATAATGGATTGCCCGTTCTTTGTACATAAACCCTTGTGAGGGTTTCGCGAAGTTTCAGCAGTTCTTCCGCTTCCAGGACAAATTCTCCTGTTTGTGCCTCGTAAAAAGAGCTAGCAGGTTGGTGGATCATTACCCTGATGATATAACATAATGAATGCTTCCTCTGTCTCAATGATAGAAAGAGACAAGAAAAAATCGAATTGAAGAACCGTACAGGCATTTTTTGCGCATTGCATACGGCTCTAGAATGGAATCTACTTTTACCTAAAGTGGAGGATCTATCAAACCCAGATCGGTAAATAATCCATTTACCACCCTTTCTTTCGGGAGAGTTAAAAAATACTATGATGGTTCCGTTGCTTTATATATTTATCTCGTCTGTAATTCAGCAATCCCAAAGTTTCTTTTTGATCCGATCAAATAGGGAAAGGATAATCTTGTGTATGTTTTTTCATTTTAATACTATTTCGTAACAGAAATATAGGAAAGAGCCCTCTGATGTGTGATGTGAAAACAAAAAAGTTTGTGACGCTGAAATCGAACCCCGATAGATAAAATCAAATCAGAAATTCCTTTTGTCTCATACTACTCTCTCGATACGGAATCTCATGTTATAAAAGAACAATGATGGTTTGCTCATATCGAACTCGAAGTGCCATGCTATTATTACTTTATTTTTCATATTTTATCTGGCGAAGGCATAGTCTTCTTTTTTCTCTCAAATAAAAAACTCATTGGCGCCAAGCGTGAGGGAATGCTAGACGTTTGGTAATTTCTCCTCCGACCAGGACGAAAGACCCCATTGAAGCGGCTAATCCCATGCATATTGTATGTACATCTGGTTGCACAAATTGCATAGTATCATACATAGCTATTCCGGGTGTTACCCACCCACCGGGGGAGTTTATAAACAAATAAACATCTTTTGTATCATCCTCTATAGTGAGATATATCATGAGACCCATAAGTTGATTTGCGATCTCGCTATCGACTTGTTGGCCTAAAAAAAGTATTCTTTCTCGATGAAGTCGGTTGATTAGGACAAAATTGTATCCCTTAGGGACCGTACACGCACCTTTAGATGCATACGGTTCAAAAAAAAAGAATCAATGTGTCGATTCCAGCCCTCTTTATTTTCCCCTTTTTTCATAGGAGGATTTTTCTAACTCCTAATGAATGAAGGGCCTTTAGTCTTCTATTTTTCAAGAAAGCAGAGCAGGGTTTTGACTCACTTACCCCTAAAAAGAGCTCACTAAATTTACCCTCATTGATATATTGTTTCATCGAAATCCAATTCCGATTACGATGTCATTTTCTTGTTCCGGAATGGGCCTCTTCAATTCGTTTAGGTTTATGCTCTACTCCGGGGAAAGATTTACCCGACCTCTATTTGCACATATAGGACAAATGATCCCAATACCGCTTCTTTTGTTTGCTAATACTTTTTTTATTCATTTTATGTCTTCCGCTTCCGCCAATCACTGGAAAAGTATGATGACTCACTCCGTCGATTGATTGGCGGTTTGAGGTCGCTGGTATAATATAGGAATTCTTTATGATACAAAAGGTAATCATACATATTTTACCGATTGGGTTTTTTTGAACGGAGCCTGGATACTTCATTTTTTTGGTCCAACCAAGCCAACCATAAATTCTTCTAATTGAAAAATGCATATTGATCCCCCAAATAAATTGCTCTAATTGCACTTCACGCTTCAAATTATTGATGGTTCAATCAATCTTTCTTGGGTGAAACAGAGGATATCTCGATCGGGGGAGAAAACGGGGAAATCCCATATGACCCAATATGTCTGACAAGTCGCACTATACGTCAACCCAAACCGAATCTTCCTCTCCAGGAATCCGAAAAGGTACTTTTGGAACACCAATAGGCATTAAATGAAAGAAAAAGGTTTTTAAGTACTAAAATTTCACTTTGATGTGGAAACGTAACAACGGGTTTTCTTTTTTTCATAATATTTATGTTTTCGGGTTTTATCCATAGATTGTAAAGTTCATCGAAGAAGATGGAATGAATAAAAAAAATTATTATGAATGAGCTGCGATGTTCAAATGATGAACAAGCATCTCTAATTCACTCATCTAAAATGGGACCCATCCCCCCATTGCGTATTGGTACTTATCGGGTATAGAATAGATTTGCTTCTCTTTGTTCCTACGAACAGAATTTTTCTGTTATTACCAACGGAATGCAATATAAATGCACCCTTGCTCCGAGATAATCCATTGAAAAGGAGAAGTCCATAGCATAAGCAGAGTCTTTTCCAATGCGATAAAGTAACATAGTATCTATTTTTCTTTGATAAAGGGGTATTTCCATGGGTTTGCCTTGGTATCGTGTTCATACCGTTGTATTGAATGATCCCGGCCGGTTACTTTCTGTCCATATAATGCATACAGCTCTAGTTTCTGGTTGGGCCGGTTCGATGGCTCTATACGAATTAGCTGTTTTTGATCCCTCTGACCCAGTTCTTGATCCAATGTGGAGACAAGGTATGTTCGTTATACCTTTCATGACTCGTTTAGGAATAACGAATTCCTGGGGTGGTTGGAGTATCACAGGAGGGACTATAACGAATCCGGGTATTTGGAGTTACGAAGGTGTGGCCGGGGCACATATTTTGTTTTCTGGCTTGTGCTTCTTGGCAGCTATCTGGCATTGGGTATATTGGGATCTAGAAATTTTCTGTGATGAACGTACAGGAAAACCTTCTTTGGATTTGCCCAAGATCTTTGGAATTCATTTATTTCTATCAGGGGTCGCTTGCTTTGGGTTTGGCGCATTTCATGTAACAGGCTTGTATGGTCCTGGAATATGGGTGTCCGATCCTTATGGACTGACTGGAAAAGTACAATCTGTAAATCCTGCGTGGGGTGTAGAAGGTTTTGATCCTTTTGTTCCGGGAGGAATAGCCTCTCATCATATTGCAGCAGGTACCTTAGGCATATTAGCGGGCCTCTTCCATCTTAGTGTCCGCCCGCCTCAACGTCTATACAAAGGATTACGTATGGGTAATATTGAAACTGTCCTTTCCAGTAGTATCGCTGCTGTCTTTTTTGCAGCTTTCGTTGTTGCTGGAACTATGTGGTATGGTTCAGCAACAACCCCGATCGAATTATTTGGTCCTACTCGTTATCAATGGGACCAAGGATATTTCCAGCAAGAAATATATCGCAGGGTTAGCGCTGGGCTAGCCGAAAATCAGAGTGTATCAGAAGCTTGGTCTAAAATTCCCGAAAAATTGGCTTTTTATGATTACATTGGTAATAATCCAGCCAAAGGGGGATTATTCCGAGCGGGTTCAATGGACAGCGGGGATGGAATAGCCGTTGGGTGGTTAGGACATCCTATCTTTAGAGATAAGGAAGGCCATGAGCTTTTTGTACGTCGCATGCCTACTTTTTTTGAAACATTTCCAGTAGTTTTGGTAGACGGAGACGGAATTGTGAGAGCCGATGTTCCTTTTCGAAGGGCAGAATCCAAGTATAGTGTCGAACAGGTAGGTGTAACTGTTGAGTTCTATGGCGGTGAACTGAATGGAGTCAGTTATAGCGATCCTGCTACCGTGAAAAAATATGCTAGACGTGCTCAATTGGGCGAGATTTTTGAATTAGATCGTGCTACTTTGAAATCCGATGGTGTTTTTCGTAGCAGTCCAAGGGGTTGGTTCACTTTTGGGCATGCCTCATTTGCTTTGCTCTTCTTTTTCGGACACATCTGGCATGGTGCTAGAACTTTGTTCAGAGATGTTTTTGCTGGTATTGACCCAGATTTGGATTCTCAAGTGGAATTTGGAGCATTCCAAAAACTTGGAGATCCAACTACAAGGAGACAGGTAGTCTGAGACAACATTGCTCCGGTTTCTTTCGACTCTATTTTCTTTTTGTGATTTAACATAACATAAGGTACTGGAGAAATCTTGATTTGAATCACCTTTTTTTCTTTGATTCTTGTCCTTTCTTTATCTTATCTGGGAGCTGATCCCAAATGAACAGGTGTGGAAGCTATAATTGTAAACCACGATCGAATCTATGGAAGCATTGGTTTATACATTCCTCTTAGTCTCGACTCTAGGGATTATTTTTTTCGCTATCTTTTTTCGAGAACCACCTAAGGTTCCGACTAAGAAATAATTTTTCATTATCTCAATTGAAGTAATGTAATGAGCCTCCCTATAGGGAGGCTCATTACATTACTTCAACTAGTCCCCGTGTTCCTCGAATGGATCTCTTAGTTGTTGAGAGGGTTGCCCAAAAGCGGTATATAAGGCGTACCCGGTAAAACTTACAAGTGAACCAGATATAAAGATGGCGACTAGGGTTGCTGTTTCCATTATTATATAATTTCAAGACCACAATGGATCTATGATAAGATCGTTTATTTACAACGGAATGGTATACAAAGTCAACAGATCTCAACCAATGCAAGAGTATTTATGGCTACACAAACCGTTGAGGGTAGTTCTAGATCTGGTCCAAGACGAACAAATGTAGGAGCTTTATTGAAACCGTTGAATTCGGAATATGGTAAAGTAGCTCCTGGATGGGGAACTACCCCTTTGATGGGTGTCGCGATGGCTTTATTTGCGGTATTCCTATGTATTATTTTAGAGATTTATAATTCTTCTGTTTTACTGGACGGGATTTCAATGAATTAGGTCCATAATAACCATGAAATCCTGGCTTTTCAATAGAAAATGAATTACTTAGGATTTTTTTTATAGGGCATTTTGGTAGTTCGACCGCGGAATTTCTTTGTTTCGGTATTTCCGGAATATGAGTGTGTGACTTGTTATAATTGATCCTATTGATAGTACAGAGAAATAGGTCTGTCATCTCGACAGAGATGGTTCTACCCCGTCGGATATTGATTCTAATATCTGGAGCACGGAATCCATAGATCAAGAAAAATTTGAACTATGATTCATACCTACTATTTAGACCTCGCGACCGGACTCAAAAAATTTTTCTAAGGGTCATAATTATCAACCAAAGGATTTTTAGTCATTACATCTATTCATTGAATAAGTGATGATCCACAGGTTCTTACTCAGAGAACCTTTGGGCTTAGCTTGGGAGCTTTATTGAATCATCGTGGTTCTAGTATGAATCTGAGGTTTCAATAAATCCATAGGGTCTCAACAAGATAATTTCTATCAACAAAAAAATCTACATTACAAAAAAAAAAGAAAATAGGGAAAGAGAAGATTCAAGAGGCCTACAACGATCAACATAAAGACGAATGAGCCAACTTGATTTTTTGGCATTATCATCACAAAGAAGAGCTTCGGGCTTTTTGGTCCTTCGTATCTTCAGAGAGACGATGGAATCCGGGATAAAGAGGAGTTTTACAAATTTATATTACAATATCCCTTTCCCTTGCAGCTAGTATTTGTGTATTTGGGCTTGAGCTGTACGAGATGAAATTCTCATATACGGTTCTATGAGGGGGAGTCCCCTTGGTTTACCTATCTCAATAAAGTATATGATTGGTTCGAAGAGCGTCTCGAGATTCAAGCGATTGCAGATGATATAACTAGTAAATATGTTCCCCCTCATGTCAACATATTTTATTGTCTAGGGGGGATTACGCTTACTTGCTTTTTAGTACAAGTAGCGACGGGGTTTGCTATGACTTTTTACTATCGTCCGACCGTTACCGAGGCTTTTGCCTCGGTTCAATACATAATGACTGAAG
>JAJJMC010028334.1:0-10855 GCA_023531435.1 Papaver californicum
TTTGATATCTTTAATAGTGATCCTGTGTTTCTCACCTTTTTTAATCTGGTTGCTTCTTAACTTGATCTTCTTCCACGTGTCATGCTTCTTTAATTTACTAACAATTTGCCCCATTCTTCTCTTTTTTACAAAATCATCCAACGGTCGATCCGAGATTTTGAAAAATAGAGAAGACTTGTCGTTTTTAACTTTTCAGTTTCTTTTCTGCACGTTATCCGAGTTTTCCGCTGGCATTAACATGATTATGTCAGTTACACTTTTTCCAATGAAATCAAATCTTTTCCGATTATTTTGTTCTCCCATCTTGTGGCGGTTACTATTCTTCTTCTTTAAATATCCTGTAACTTTCTGCTATCTCTTTTTTCTTTTTTAGTTATTGCACTTTGTCTTCCTTAAACTTTTCAAATCTTCCCACTACTCAGGAGCTCTGTTCTCGTTAATTGGTTTCTTCTCTACTTCAATTTGACCATTGTTAACTTCTTTTCTTCATGTAAGTAATTTTATTTTTCTTGATTCAAAATTTTCTTTTCATGGCTGAGGGTTTATCGGTGTAGTAAAAAGATTGTGATTCTCAGGTTATGTATGAATGAAAAGGCCCTTTTTTACACTGTAATTATTGCTAGGTGATTTCTTCATATATTAATTTTTTCTTTCTTTTGTTTCTTTCTGCTCAGATCTTCAATATGTCTCCAAGAAAATCTGATGCAGCCAGCAATCAAGGTGAAAACAGGAGATCAAGTAGGTCTTCTTCATCTCGATATGCTGTTTCTCGTCGAGATTTATCTCTTGCTACTCCTTCTCCTGCTGTACCTCGTACCGTACGGGATTCTTCTCCCGATGTCCCTAATGTTGCCCCCAAGAGTAAGCGATCAATGTCATCTTATAGCTATCGATCTATGGATATTGAAGAATTTAAAAGAAGACATAATCTTCAAGGATTTAAGGTTTCTTTTGTTGATTGTGCTTCCGATATGATGACCTTCGATTTGATGAGAAAATTTCAATATAGTCATCATAGATTATTAATTTCTGTTGGTGCCTTGGAAGCTGGTCTTCATCTCCCTCTGTATGAAAAAAACAACCCTTTCC
Organism: Papaver californicum; assembly: GCA_023531435.1. Lineage (NCBI taxonomy): Eukaryota > Viridiplantae > Streptophyta > Magnoliopsida > Ranunculales > Papaveraceae > Papaver > Papaver californicum. The sequence goes on from JAJJMC010028334.1 coordinate 1,090, forward strand.
AGTTCAGAGTTCTTGCTACTCGCAGCAGGGCTCCACATACTCAACTTCGATCTATCACACAGTATAATGGCAATTGGTGGCGAATTCTCGATGAATGCACCCTTCGCAGTGAGGGTCGCACCCGTCTTACCTGTTATGTTCCCGATATTTCAGAACGTGTTCATTATACGCCTGAGAATTTCCAGAATACTTATGGTGATGGTATTACTGTTAAAAATTATGTTAAATGGAGTGTGAGTCCTGTTCGCAAATGCTCCCAAGGGTTTCCTCTACTTCGAGAAGTTGATGACCCCAGAATCAAGGTAGCTCCATATACCAATGCTGACTTTCCTTCGAACGAGAGAATTCGTCGAGAACATGATTATAAATGGTATCGCACCCCTATTCTGATTGAAGGACCTTGGGTATACGGTGACATTCCTATTAGTGAAATTCAGCATCTTCGCAATTGTTTCCCGAACTATTGCCCCTGGAAATTGAACTTTGATGATTATAAATTTGACTTCAAGGTTCGAAATTCTTAATTGATATCATTCTTTTTAGATATAGTGTATCGATCTTTAATGTCTTCTTTAAATGTTTTTACTTTTTTTTTTTTTTTAATTCCAGGTCGATCCTTCTTTGGACATCGGAATCCCCCTTCCTCCACCTGATCGCGGTATAAAAATCGTCGAGAATAGACAGATCGTCGAGAATGAACAAATGATCGAACCCGCAGTTGAGGGTAAAGGAAAACGAAAATTAATTCTCACAACAGAGAAGAAGCAGAAAAAGCCCAGAACTCTTGAACTCTCAACTGAGGTTGTAGGAGAGACGGCTTCAAGTTTGAATAAGGGAGAAGGAAGCTCGATTATTGCTCTTCCATTGGATCAGTCTGATCCTATTGATGTTATTCCGGTTTCCTCGATGCCAGCAGAAATTGTGGTATCGGAACGATCCGATCCTACTGTTGCACCTCCTTCTGGTATTTCATCCAATTTTTATAACATCATTTCTCCACTACCTTTTGATTTCGTGCTTGATTCCCCTGTACCTGATAACGGTGCATTGGAAAATTTTTCTGGTCTTCCTCAAGAAGAGGGAGATGATATTGTTATTGATGAAGATATTGTTGATGTAGTGAATGAAGTAACTCATGTTGAAAAAGAGATTTCGTCGGAAAAAGATAATGCTGAAATGAATCCGATTGATGATGTGGAAAATATGATTGTTGGAGCCAACATCCCTGTTGTTGAAGAAATGAATGTTATTGATCATACTGAAAAAGAAACCTCCCCTCCTTCTAATATGATCGTTCCTGATGTTTCGATCCCTTCTGAAGTCGAAGGGACTACTGGAGTAATTCTAGAATCGATCGCACCTTCCGATGATTTGGTTCGATCTACTTCTGTTGCTGTTGAGGTCGATACTACAATTCCAAGTGTCGACCCTTCTACTCTGAAGTCCGTTTCCGATCAAATCTCTCGTGAAGGTTTTAATTTAGTTGGTGATGAAGAAGAAGCCTACAAATGGTTTCTTTCTCAGGGACTTTGGAATGTTTCAGCAGATCCTGAGAGTATCAAATCTGATTCTGGCTTCATGTCTCGATTCCGGAATTCACTTAGTGCGATTCCTTTGGATGAAACTCTGGATGCATGGTCTAAGAGTGATATTCTCGATCAACTATCTCCTGTGAAGCCTCCTCCTACCTTTAATGAAATTTTGAATGTTTCCGATAGTTCGTTATATTCACTTCCACAACAAGCTTTAGCCCAACTTCAATATGGTAATGATTGTCTATTTAGCGGTTATAAATTTTATAAGGCTCGAGCTACCATGATGGGATTAATATTTAAGAAAGAATCAGTGGATATGAAGGAAAAGAATGCTTCCTTACAACAAGCGAATGATGAATTGCAACAGCAAAATAATTTTCTTCAACAACAACTTCAACAACTTCAACAACTTCATCATCAGCATAATGATCAATATCAACAACAACAGGAACGTCTCCAAACTATTGAAGGTCATAATCAAGATCTTCAGAATCAAAATCAAGGTTTATTTTTCATTCCTTTTCAATTACTATTTTATTTACTTGATTTATATGAAACATTTAAATTTTATACTAGGTTCAGTGGAAAATATGGAGACCCTATTTAGGTTCGATCGTAGAATGGTACAATTGAATAATCATGCAAGGGAAATCTTCAAAGAGATGAATGTGGTTAGAGAAAAACTGACTCAATTGAACGATAGTTTTGATTTAACCACTTGGAGGCGTAATAAAGCAGAATCAAAATATCGAGAAGTTGTAAAATTGCTAACTCAAAAAGAATTAGAGTTTAAATCTGTTGTCAGAGGTACATTTTTGGTTTACCTAATTTTATAGTTCTTGATATCATAAAATTTGTCTAATATTTTCCTGTATTTTCAGATTTGGAGAAAAAATTTAATGAAGCTAAGGATCGAGCAATACAAGTAGAAACTGAGCTTAATACAGCGAAAGATTCAGTGAAAAACATTACTCAAGAGTTAAAGACTTCTGAATATAATGTGACTCTTAGCGCCTCAAAAATTGAGAGTTTACATGCTCGATTATCTACTGAACTTTCCAAAATTACTGCTCGTGAACAAGAGATTGATTCATTAGCTGCACAATTAAGTGAAGAGAAAAATCAAAAATCGTGTCTTAGTGCTCAAATAGAAGCAAATCAGCAAAAGATCGAAGAGCTTCAAAAGAAATCAACTTTGGGCGTGATTTCGTTCAATGGGTCAGGCAGGATGCTAAAGCGAAAATTGCAATGTCCTTCAATACTGCTTTAGATCGTGCACAATCCGATCCTTCAGTGCTTAGTAAGCGCGCTTCTGTGCCTGCAGTTCCTCCTCCACCATCTCGATCCGGTCTTCCCGATATCTGATTATGTCCTTTGTAATTTCATTTACTGTTGACTCCACTATCTTGTACTTTGTTTATCTTTCATTGATTTTCTTTTGCATCCTTTTGATATGTCTTTAATGTTATTTCCTGCACAAGAAAATGTGATTAAGTAATTCTTTTGGCTATCATATGATTTTCTAAGTACCATGAATTGAAGTACTTTTTACCTCAAATCATGTTGTTCGAGATCCCACACATACGAAACAAACCCGGGCCAGGGGTAAGATACAGGGTTGGTCCCGAACTGTACTCTGAAAATTGATAAACCAATAATTAGGAACCCCTTCTTGATAAGAATTTCATTGTTAATAAAATTCTCTAAGGATGATGTTCACCTTTTGTATATGATTATGTCGTCAATCGCAACGATATCCAGAATATGATGTTCCTGGAATAATTTTGAGCGCTCAAAGTATATGAAATTCCGGGATTAATGGAATTTTGATTATATTAATAATCATGACAATCTCCAAGATATGATGTTCCTGGATTCAAAGTATATGACATTCCGGGATTAATGGAATTATAATATTCTCCATGGTACGATGTTCTTGGAGTGATTATAAAAGAAATTAATGAATTAATTGTCTATGTACCTGCTTTTTGTGGTAACATTGCATTGTTATTCACAGATAGTAAAGCTTTAAATATTGTGCATTCCACGGATGCTTTAAAATTTCTCCTTGCAAATTCTGAAGATAGTACGACCCTTGTCCTGCCGACGCTTGAATCACGTATGGTCCATCCCATGTTGGTGCGAATTTTCATGCTCTTTTGTCCCTTTGGTGTTCTGTTATTTGCCGGAGGACATATTGACCTTGGACAAAATTTCGGGATTTTACACGCTTATGGTATTCTCGAGCTAATCCCCTTTGATAATTCTCCATCTTTTGGAGTGCCACTTCTCTTTTTTCTTCCAAGTCATCCAATTTTTGTAACATGAGATCTGAATTTAGGTTTTTCTCCCATGCTTCTATTCTGGTCGTAGGCAAAATAACCTCTGTTGGTATTACTGCTTCTGTTCCATAAGTAAGAAGATATGGTGATTCTCCAGTTGAAGCTTTTCTCGTGGTTCTATATGCCCATAATGTATTATGTAATTGTTCGCACCACTTATTGTAATATCCATCCAATGTTTTCTTCAGATTTGTTGCGATTGTTTTATTTGTGGATTCTGCTTGCCCATTACTTTGTGGGTAAAAAGGTGTAGACTTATGTTTCTGAATATTATATGTTTCAAATAGCATATCGATGTTCTTCCCCTGGAATTGTTTTCCATTATCAGAGACTATCGCTGCTGGAATCCCAAACCTACAAATGATATTCTCAAATAGAAATGTAAAAACATCAGTGTCTCTGATTCGCGCTAGTGCTTTTGCTTCTACCCACTTGGTGAAATAATAAGTGGCCACAATTAAGTATTTTCTTTTCTTTGTGCCTTCAGCTAATGGTCTGACTATATCAACTCCCCATTTCGCAAATGGCCATGGACTAAGTATTGAATTTAATTCCGTAGCTGGTGCTTTGACTTTCTACCAAATCGTTGACATTCTTCGCACCTTCGAACCATTTCTTCCGAATCTTTCAACATGGAAATCCAATAATAACCCTGCATTTTGGCTTTTAATGCTAGCGATCGTCTTCCACTATGGTTTCCTGCATCTCCATAATGTATTTCTTTGAGAATTCGTAATCCTTCTTTTTGTGATAAACATCGAAATAATGGTCCAAGAAAAGAATGTCGATAAAGAATTCCATCTCTAAGTTGGTAACTGTTTGACTTAAGTTGAATTTTCCTTGCTTCTTTAGAATCTGTTGGTAACATTTTATTTTGTAAATATTGATGTATCGGGGCTCTCCAATCGGGCTCACTTGGTTGATCATTTTCTTGTTGCGATGTAGATGTGGCACTTTGTATGGCTGAGTCATCGATACCATCTTCCTCTATGTTATTTAACACTTGTGCTCTTATGGATGGCTCGTATATTCTCCCAATTTTTAGCGCTTTAGTATTTGGGTCATTTATCATGGACGAGATATACGCCAGTGCATCTGCATGTCGATTCTTTTCTCGAGACAAATGTCGAAAAATAATATTTGGAATACAAACTGTTAAACTTTGTACAAGATTTTTGTATCGTTCCAAGTCCTCATCGACCGTTTGATATTTTAACTCGATCTGTCTAATCACCAGCTGCGAGTCACTTGTGAGTCTTACATCACTTATTCCTAGTTCAATAATGAGTTTGAGAGCATGAACTACTGCTTCATATTCTACTATGTTATTTGTATGCTCTTCGAACTCAAGTCGAAATGAGTGTACCATACGTTCTCCCTTTGGTGCTGTAATCACGATACCTATTCCTGCCCCTTCTTTATTTCGCGACCCATCAACAAAAACCTCCCATCGTTGTGAACTATTTGAATCTAGGATATCTACTGGTTCTTCTTCTTCACACCCCGGAAGTCCTTGAATTTCATACTCTTCCTCGATTGGAAAATCTGCCAAAAAATCAGCTAGAACTTGGGATTTCTGCGCAGTTTGTATCTCATAAACAATGTTGTATTGTTCTAGCTGAGCGTTCCATTTTGCTATTCTTCCTACCTTCCCTGTATTCTTTAAAACTGATTCCAATGGAGCTTTGGTTAATATACGAACATAATGAGTGAGAAAATAAGTGCGTAACTTCTGAGTAGCAAATACCACTGACAAAATTAATTGTTCAATCTTAGCATAATTTCTTTCTGCTGAATTCAAAGTCTTGCTGATGTAGTATACAGGTTTCTCGATTTTCTCATTCGTTCGCACCATTACTCCACTGATTGCATTTTCTGTTGCTGCTATGTACAAAGTTAACATTTCTTCTGGTTCTGGTTTTTGTAATGCTGGCAATGTGGCAAGATGTAATTTTATACTTTGAAATGCTTGCTCACAACGATCGTTCCATTCAAACTTATTTTTCTTCTTAAGTACATCAAAAAAGGGTTTACATCGTTCTGATGATCTTGCAATAAATCTACTTAGTGCAGCCAAACACCCATTTAACTTCTGTACACTCTTTATACTGTTTGGTGATGGCATATCCATTATTGCTCGTATTTTTGCTGGATCAACTTGAATTCCATCTTTTGTAACCAGATATCCTAAAAATCGCCCTGATGTAACACCAAAAATACACTTTTCTGGATTTATTTTCATCTTATACTTTCGTAGTGCACCAAAAATCTCAGCCAGGTTCCGCAAATGATCACCAGATAACTTGCTTTTTACTAACATGTCATCCACATAAACTTCCAAAGTTTTTCCGATCCATGGTTTGAATATTGCATCCACTAGGCGTTGATATGTCGCTCCTGCATTCCGTAGTCCAAATGGCATTCTAGTGTAACAATACAATCCTCACGGAGTAAAGAACGATGTGTGTTCCTGATCTGCTTCTGCTAATGCTATCTGGTTGTACCCAGATTGTCCGTCCATAAATGATAACATCTCATGTCCCTCAACAGCATCTACTAACTGGTCAATGTTTGGGAGTGGATAACTATCTTTTGGACATGCCTTATTTAGATTGGTGAAATCTATACAAATTCTTACTCCACCGTTCTTCTTCGGGACAATTACCATATTAGAAATCCATGTAGGGTATCGTACCTCTCGAATGAACCCTGCATCTAAAAGTTTTGTTAATTCTTTTTCCACTGGTTCATGATATTCCGGTGCGACTTTTCGTATCCGTTGGCGAAAAGGAATTGCATCAGGATGTATTTTTAATTCATGCTGGACGATGCTGGGATCGATCCCCGGCATGTCTTCTATTCTCCAAGCGAACACATCTATATATTCACAGAGCAATTTGACTATCTGTTGTTCCACATCTGATTTTATTAATGTCCCAATTCGCACTTGCTTGGGGCATTCTGCGGTGCCAATGTTTATGATTTTTGTTTGCTCTACTGGGGTGAAAACTGGTTTTGGAATCCCAATTGGAGTTGGGTTTCCCTTTAATTGCTACATCGCCCCTTTTTGCGGCTGGTTTTCCAAATTTTCTTGATTTTTGTTGTTCTCTCCTTTTTCACTTTCTATTTTATTTTTTGCATTTTTTTCTAGGTATTGATTTATTTCTTCTTCCTTTGCTTTAGTTTTTGACTCTTTTTTCTTTTTACATTGTAAATGCTCCCGTTCTTCATTTATTCTTGTCTCTGCCATTATACAAAGTTTAGCATCTTCTTGATCACCCTTTATCTCCATCTCTCCTCGTGGTGTTGGAAATCGTAGATACTGATGATTAGTTGATACTACACCCTTTAATTGATGAACCCATCGTCTTCCAATTATAGCATTGTACGGGGATGGTGCATCCACAACACTGAATCTTGTCAGGATGTTGATCGGTCCGGCTGAAACTTCAAGATCAATTTCTCCCTTTGGCTTGGACGATATTCCATTAAATCCATAAATAACAAATCGTGAAGTGATGAGTTGATCTTCTTTGAAACCCATTTTACAAAATGTATTGTAGAACATCACATTTAATGAACTGCCCCCATCCAAGAGTATTTTCTTGACATTCCAACCAGATATCAATAACGTCAACACAAGAGGTTCATTATGCATTTCAATTTCTTGATTTACTTCTTGTGCAGAAAATATTAATGGATGTGCCATCCAATCCTCCCATAATTCTACTTGCCTTCCTTGAACTCTAAAGGCCTCGTGGCTCCGAATTCTCTTGCACAATTTCTTGTTGATTGCTACATTCAAATCCGTATCACACTTTTCCACACATGAAATCATATTAATTGTCTGTTTGTTATATGGAATATGTATTGCTTTGCCTTCATCATATTTCTCTGATGGTTCAATTTTTTGAACAAATTCCTTCAATTCTCCAGCATCGACCATTCTTTGTACCAATGCTATAAAATTTCTACAGTTGTTTGTTGTATGCCCTTTGTAGTTATGGTACTCACAATAGTCTTTGGAATGTTGTGTATGTTCCGGTTGATTTCCCTTTGTTATTGGCCATTGAAAACCTGGTCGATTCTTCAAAATGTTGAATAACCTGAAATATGAAATATTAAGCTTGGTAAAAGTTCTTTCTCGAAATTGTTGAGCAAAATTTTTTCCATTCCCTTGTCGAGGATGTTTTAATCCTTTTGATTCAACTTTTGGAAGACATTTCCTTTTCTGTTCTGGTAATTCTTCAACTGAATTTGTTCTCCTTGTATTTCCTTGATTTTCAGAATTAATTCTCGATCCTTGATCCTGTATATCTTGGAGTCTTGCACATGTTTCTATTATTTCTCTCAATTTGCCTTCAGTTTTTGGATTATTTCGATGGATTTCAACAAAGAGCTGACTCTTCCGATCTACAATCCCCCATTTATAATGGTTTATAACTGTCATTGGGTCTGAATCACCTATTGCTTGACATATTGAATGCCATCTAGTTGTATATGATCGGATCGATTCTTCTGGCCATGACATTAAAGAATAAAGTCTGTCCTCCCCTGAATCAATTGGTCTGTTATACATGTATGCCTCTAAAAATTTTCTGACCAATTGTGCATAATTATTGATAGAATTTTCCGGTAATCTGTCGTACCACAATAATGCTGTCCCTATTAAACTTGACGGAAAACATTTGCACATGATCGCTTCATGATCGTCCTATCGCGACATTACTCGGTTATAATACTTTAAGTGCGATGTTGGATCCTTGGTTCCATCGTAACATTCGAACACTGGAATATTATATTCTCTTGGTAACGATACGCGCGTTAAATGTTGCGCTAACGGTGTTCGCTTTGCTTCTTTCAATACCTCTTCTATCCTTCCCCCCTCTTTATTTTTTAATCCTTTAATTTCCTCCTTCATTTGTTCCATCGCTTCCAAACATGTTTCCCATTGGGTTCGTTGAAAGTCATTTTCATGTTGTCTTCTTACCCGAGATGTCGATCCTGCTAACACTATTCTTTGATCTGGATTCCGCTGTTCATTTCTTGATATTTGTCTACTCGACGTTGGCTCCTGATTTCGTACTCTAGTCACAGTTGGTCTTTGTTCTCGCTGAATTACATCTTTTAAAACTTGATTTTCGGTTGCTAGTAACTCAATTCGATGGTTGCTTGCTCTTTGTTCCTTTCTTATTTCCTTTATTTCTTCTAATAGGTCCTGTATTTGTCGTGTCTTTCTTCGAGAACTCTCATGATCTGAAGAGAAATTCTGAACCACAGTATTTGACATTAATTCTTGACTTGGGGTATGATTTCCCTCAATGCTTTGTTGTTGTCCTGAATCACTCCCTTCTTCTTGTCTATTTTCCAAGCCTTCATTACTATTTTGGTTCCCAGAATTCGCGTCTTGAGACATATTTTCTAGAATTTGCTGTTTCTTCACTATCTTTTGCCTTCTCGATCGTTTTCCTTCCTCGATATCTAAAAATATTTTCTTAGAAAATTAGTCAAATGAACTCTTATCTATTAAATCATAAGAGATTCTAATTATTATTTTAACTGTAAACTTTCCCTATCACAAGTCCAGCTTTTCCTTCTTCATAAAATCTTTGTTTCATATTTTTATCTATTTTATTCCTCACAAGGTATTTTTCATGTTAATAAAATATACTTATGTAAATAAGCTTTACCCTTACTTTTCACATCTTGCAAAATTAAATTTTCCCATCTTTTCTTACCAAAAATTTTTCTTTCCTGGATGATTTAGTTTTTTCATTAAATCTCTTTTTCATTTATCAGGTAGGATAAATCCTTTTTTCACGCCCTGTTTCTAGCGCCAAATTGTTTATGCCAAAAAATCCTTTCGACTAAACAACCAATCAAATTCTT
>JAJJMC010028335.1:0-12527 GCA_023531435.1 Papaver californicum
TACAATCGGTCTGGTACTAGTCGGTTCCTAGGTAGTATCTGTACCTTATACCTGGTTGTACTCGGTTCTTATTTTTTGTACCTGTACCTTGTACCCTCGGTTCGGTCCGTTTTAGGTATTGTTCCGGTCCGATCCTTCGGCTCCGGTCGGTTCCTGTGCAGTCCTACTCAAAACCACTGCTTAAATCCTTTACTAACTTGATCTTCCCAGTCACAACTCATCACCCTTGGTACACATCACACTCATAATTATCCATAAGAACCATAAACAACAGCAAGCTTGACCGATATCTCTCATACCATCCATCAATCTTAATTTTCACGATTCAATCCCATTTATCTCCTGCAAAAAACAAATTTAATCCCCTCAAATCACTTGTACATCCATGGCAGTAAACATACATGCTTCTTTGTTGATTTTCTTCACATCAGCTATTTAAATTCTTAATTTCTTCATTCTTTTTCACATTGTCACCCATCTGATTCATTTCCTCTCTTCCAATTCGAGTTTTAATTGCAACCCAAATTTTCTCATGTGGTTAGTAAGTTAGGGTTTTGTTTGATTCAGCAATTGGGGATTCAAAATCAGGGTTCTGATTTGATTCAATAATTAGTGTGTTGTTGTTGGATTTTGTTGCTGTTGTAAAGGGGAAAAAGAAGATAAAAAAACTGAGTTAATTGATTTAAGAGAGTCATTTGCTTTGTGGTTTTCACATATAGGGGAAGAAGAAGATGTATTATCAGTTTAGGGGAAGAAGATGATGGATTGAAAGAAAATAATATCGGACGTGAAAAAATAATAGAGAGTTAGGGTTAATGAGATTTAATATCTTAACATAGGTTAAATGGTTTCATCAAATTCGTTGGATCCTAGGGCCATTTCAGGGTATATTTGTAAATTCAATACAATTTCTAACATAAAATTAATTATAATCTGGTCAAGGTTGGTCAAAGACAGTCAACGTCAAGTCTAGGTACCAAGTCCTAAGTTGGACAAAAATTAAATCAAACACTAATGTTGAACAAAAATCTAAGTACCCAATATCAGTTAAAGTGATCTGATTTAAGTGGTTTTTTATATTAGAAAAAAAATTACAACTAATCAACCAGATATAATCAATTTGACGTAGGCCTGAATATATGATTGATTAAAAAATTAAAATAAGTTATAAATAAGTATTTTTATTTTTTGTTAAATTAGGTAAACGCGATCTGAAAAATACAATAAAACAAAGGTATTTCAGGTGTAACTTGATTCATTTGATTGATAAAGACGGGTACCATGAATAACAAGGATACCATTTGAGTGACCACCAATCAGGATCCATTTATCTTATATGGGTTGGTACCTGGCCCAATAATTTTTGTACCCGCCTTTAGCAATCGTGAGATATAGTTCCTACACATAGATTGAAGACGAAAACTTGATTGTGAGATGCAGTACCTACGTATAGATTCAGGACGAGAACTTTGTCGCGGTATATTCAATTTACATAATTTATCGGCTACTTCTAGCATATCGAGGGAATTAGTTGCGCTAAGTTAGGATTGGGATCTAGGTAGGGTCAACCCAACTAACCTGTGTCTGACCCGAGCGTTAAGCATATATGAGTAATGTAATTTAAAAGGTTGGCAGACATAGACACAACTTTTATTAATCCGAACTAATTTGGATGGGTATAAACATAAACTTTTAATAGCCCGAATAACTTGTCCAATCAAGAAAATGAATATATAGGACTATTACATATTTGGTTTAACTATAATTATGATTTTCTAATTTAATAACAGGCCGTGGATTATAAGTTCAAAGGTGTCACTATCCAACTACATAAAAACTAACAAAAAAAATTTGACACAAAAAAAATCATTACAAACCAACTGTCCATATTACCTCACTTATAAAACCGCCCAACTTCATTAACTGCTCATAACAATTGAATTCGCAGGCGGAACTCATTATTTCCCTCTTAACTTCTATCTTCTACAACTTCCAAAATCAAACCGTTCAGTAGTTTCAAAATCTTCACAAAAAAATCCTGAAACCACATCATCGTCATCATCATCCATATCAACAATCATCACATTAAACTACCTGAAACAAAAATTATCACATAAATCATCATCATCAGTATAATTGAGTCGTCATCAACCTGAATTTCTGATTCTAAAACGGTTGTTGATCATCATCAATAGAATTGAGTCTTCTACTTTTAACTCATTATAATCTACCTGAAGTTTCTATTCAATTCTCTAACAGTTTAAACCTAACAAAAATCACTGAAGATCGTTAAAAATGGTAAAGAAACAAGACAAAAAGATGAAGAAAAAACTCAATAAAACAGTTAAGAAACAAGAATCTCCAAAAGGTAAATCCAAGTTTATGGTTTCATCATATTCTGTGATTTTTTATTGTTGAAAATCAAAATGCATCAATGATTTTTAGTTTCGCGATTTTGGTTTCATCTCTTACGAAATCACCGGTTACATAGTTAGGTTTCAGTTATAATTTTCTGAAACTAGGTTTCACTGATTTTCATCTAGGTTTCATCTTTGTAGCAAGGTTTTAGGTTTTATCTGTTTTGACCTAATTTATTTACTTTATGTCTATTACATTTTTATGAAACTAGCAGGGGGTGGTCAAATGAGATTTATGTAGACTTTTATAGATTTTTATTTTTAGTGACTCCCGGAGACTCTATAGAAATATAAGGATTTCCAGTGATTTTAAAAGAGAATTGTAGAGAGTCTTTGCGACTTGTAGATACAAATCTAATTGATTTCTAGAGAGTCTTTGTGATTTGTAGAGATAAAAATATGTAAAATATCTAACCATAAATTCAAAACATCTACCAATTTTTTTTATTATGCACGTTACACAATTAACACAAGTATCATGAATACCTAGTAGGTTAAAAAATTCTTTCGATGCACAACCGGTAGGTTAAAAAATTCTTAAACTACCGATTATGCATTTTCAAAATGCTGGAATTTTGAAAAAAAAATTGATTTCCAATTTGGGATACATGCATAATCGGTAGTTTCGGAAAATTAGTTATCTACCGATTATTTATTTTAGTTTTTTTTTACAAAAAAATTAATTAATTTTTAAATAAAAAGCTACCAAAAGAAAGTAAAAAAAATTTTAAAAAATATTTTCTTTAAAAAATTAAAAAAAAAAATTTAACACTGATTAAGCAATGCCAGATTAGCAATTAAAGAAAATATACGGATAAGGGGTGTATTGAAATTACTTCATAATGACCTTATTTTGTTTAATTAGCACCCCTAATTAGTTTTTGGTAGCCCTCAAAATGGCTAGGTAAATTTTCAAGTCTCTCAAAATATCACCTATAAGAGAGAGATTTTGCTCATGCCTATTTTCATCAAAAAAGTCTCCCAAAATTTCATTAAGTAACAAATCAATGATTTTGAAGTCTTAATCCAATAACAAGAGTGTTTGAATGACTTTTAACAAATCTTAATCCAATAACAAGAGAGTTTGAGAGAATTTAAAAGACTTGGAAAAAATCTCTATCCAATAACAAGAGAGTTTGGGAGACTCCCTGGAAATCTCAATTGACTAACCTCATATTTGAGAATTCTCTATAAGTCTTTATAAATCACAATTGACTACCTCCCTGTAGGTTTCACTGATTTTCATCTAGGTTTCATCTGTTTTAACCTAATTTATTTACTTAATGGGTATTGTGATGGAACCAAAACTGGTTTCATCATATTCTGTGTGTGGTTGTGACCAACAGTATTGGTGTTTATTTTACTTAATGGGTATTGTGATGGAACCAAAACAGGTTTCATCATATTCTGTGTATGGTTGTGACCAACAGTGTTGGTGTTTTTTACTTAATGGGTATTGTGATGGAACCAAAACAGGTTTCATCATATTCGGTGTATGGTTGTGACCAACAGTGTTGGTGTTTTTTTTACTTAATGGGTATTGTGATGGAACCAAACCATGTTTCATCCTATCCTGTGTATGGTTGTGACCAATAGTGTTAGTGTTTTTTTACTTAATGCATATTGTGATGGAACCAAAAAAGGTTTCATCCTATTTTGTGTATGGTTGTGACCAACAGTGTTGGTGTTTTTTTTACTTAATGGGTATTGTGATGGAACCAAAACAGGTATCATCATATTCTGTATATGGTTGTGACCAACAATGTTGGTGTTTTTTTACTTAATGCGTATTTGTGATGGAACCAAAACTGGTTTCATCATATTCTGTGTATGGTTGTGACCAACAATGTTGGTGTTTTTTAGTAAATGCCTGTTTTGATGGAACCAAATTTGGTTTCATCATATTCTGTGTATGGTTGGGACAAGTTCTGTTTGTGCTTATGGTTTACTTATTCTGTAACAGGAAGAAAAAAAAACTTTCTGAACCATATAGGTGCTCGTTGCAACATTTGTGTACAGAGGCACCGAAGATGAAATCTTTGATACAAAGTAAAGAAAAACACATGAAGGCACTTGTTGCTTGTCCATTATGGAATTTCTTCAAACCGTTCTTCGATGGTACCCTTCAAGAAGAAAAATTAAAGAAAAGGACCAAAGCAGTTCAGATGATCTTAGGGTCATTTTGTAGAAGTGTCAAGGGTGATAAACCAGATTGTTTCAAGTTGATGAGAGCAAGGAATATGATACTACAGACAACACCTGAACAGTTCGATGTCATTTTTGGTCTACAAATGATGAAGAATGTAGATATACCCAAAGATGTTGAGCTGAAGAAAAAGGTGAACATGTTTGCCGGCGAGTATTTTAAAGGATCTAAGAAGATGAGGAAACTAATATCGTCAGAGTTATGATGGAAACAACAGCAGATGAAACCAAAGCTGAAGACTTCGTCAAGCTATTCATACTCTATCTCTTGGTTTCGATATTTGTCCCAAACAAAGGTGGGCAGAATCTGACATCAAAATACTTGTACCAAGTATTTGAGATGAATAAAGTGTGTCGGCCTGATGTTTTCCATGAACATCTAATTGAGTTTATAATTAAAACTGAAGAAGTTGATGATGTATCAGGTTGCGTCATTTACCCATTGATAAGTTAATTTTTGTTTCTTTTTATTCATAAATTGTTTGTTTTTTATTTTTCCCGATTTTGATTACTAATTTAAATGTTGTGTTGTGTATTGTTTTTTTCAGTATTGGTTTGCTAAGATGATAAACATCACATTGAGACAAGATGAGAGCGAAATGTACGCAAGGTTCGCTATATGGAACCTTGATGAACTAAGCAAGCAAGTGGTGAATAATTTTGATGATCTCTCCAATAAACCAGAAATTTTCTCCAAGGTAAAAGCAACAACAGTTCTTGTTTGTTTATAATTTTTAATGTCCGAGAATTAAAAATTTCAATCATTTATTTGGTTGCACCTTATTCCATATGAAAATCAAATGATGGAACCAAATAAAGGTTCCATAGTTTATTAAATTCCAACTTATTAATCATAACTTTTCTTGTATTCTGCAGATGAATATGGGTTACCGTCAGGGATCCTTCTTGCTTGAATATAATGAACAAGAAATACGTTTTGTCCAGCGTATAGAGGAAGAGGAAATTCATGTTGAAGATTACATAGATGGTGATGGAAATGAAGAGGATAGTGCAAGTGAAGAGATTGTTGGTGAAAGAAATGAAGAGATTGTTGGTGATAGAAATGAAGAGAGTGTTGGTGATAGAAATGAAGAGAGTATTGAAACTGGAAATGAGGATACCACTTACAAGGAAAAATATAAGTGGGCAAGAATTTTGATTGAAAAGCTTACAAGCTTTGGTAACAATGGGCTTTCGGAAGAAGATCAATCAATTCTTGCAAAATATGATGTTGAAGATAAGTTAGAACCAGTGAGGAAGACTTACGTGAGACAGAAGCGTAAGAGAGATAAAACAGAAACAGTTTCAAACACTGAACAAGATGTGGAGGTGATATGTTGAATCTTAGATGAGTTAAATATGATATTGTTTATTTGTGTGTGTTGGGTCAATGGTAGTATCTAACATATGTTAAATGTCACAGGAATTGATAACCAAAGCTATAAATATTGTGGATGAAATGATATCGCAGGAACAAGATGCTGGTAATGTTGAGGTTGCAGAAGATAGTGAACAAAAGTCTGACAATGATGAGGTGATAATTTAATTTACTTTGATTTGATTTGATTTGTTTGTTGTCATTGAACATAATTTTTTGAAATCAATAAATCTTGCAGGTAATGAATATGTCTGAAGAAACAGAACAACATGATGCAGTGGAACCTGAAAAGGTTTCAGCTCATGAAGAAGTTCAGATTCAACATGATGCAGTGGAACCTGAAAAGGTTTCAGCTCATGAAATTCAGATTCAAGGATTAACTGAAGATTTGGAGGATTCTTTGTTGGAACCAGAAAAGGTTTCATCAAATGAAGGAGAAGTTCAGGAGAAAAATCTGATGGAACCAGAAAAGGTTTCATCCAATGAAGGAGAAGTTCAGGAGCAAGATGTGATGGAACCAGAAAAGGTTGCATCGTCTGAAGACAAAGCTCAGCAACTGATTGAAGTGATTTCGGAGTTAACTCCGAACACAATTGAAGATTTGGAGGTGGCTAAGAAAGTAGAATCTGAAATCAAAGGGAAGTAAGCCAAAGATAATATAATGGAAGAAGTTTTGGATATAACTCCAAACACAACTGAAGATATAAAGGTGGCTGAACAAATTGAATCTTCTTTGTCGAAGACTAAATTGAGGAGTGCTATAGAAGAAGTTTCTGAACTCCAGACATAATAGAAGATATCAGAGTGCCTGAGAGAGTAGAATTTGAAGCGAAGAAAAGTTCTTCATCAAAGCCAGATATACAGATTGAAGTGTTAACTCAAAGCCAGGGTTCAATTAAAGAAACTATTCTTCAGCAAATGGAAGATGAATATGCAAACAAGACTTCTACATCAAAGCCAGAAAGTAAAGGAATGTGATACTACTCTGTTATAAACATGGCAGATGATGTAATTGCTTTAGAAGATGATGTTCCTCATTTCGAGTTGGGATTGACGCAAACTGACAGTGACAAAGAAGATAGTGAAGACGTCAGTCCCGAACAAAAGGTGAGTAACATAATCTCAAGGATGAGAAAAAACAAAAGAAGCATGCAAGCACCTGTTAAGATGCAGGATTATACCCCTGGAGAAGCTAAGAAGAAGAAAAGAAAAAATACTCGTTGTATGAGCAGAAAGCAAACTACAAAGTTGGAGAAAAAACAAAAAGAGAAAATGAAAGTCAAGTTGAAAGTAGTGGACAACTTAAAAATTATGCAAGTGCTGGATTCAAATGAAAAACCGATTGTGCGCAGATATTTTAAAATGCACAATGAAAAGTAAGTGGAATTCTTACCATTAAGTTTTTTGGTTTCATAATTTAAGTGTTTCAGTTTCTTTTCTTCTTAAATATTTAATTTGTTTTTCAACTATTAACAATAATGACATGGCTTGGGAGAAGAAAGATATGGGCATGTACATTACAGGAAGGAATATGAACACTTTGATAAGAAAAGTTGACATTGCAGGAGATCTGATTGAGTTCTACATGCTCAAATTGCAAAAAAAAAAAAATCAAGAAACCAGATGGCGCTCCTAAGTACAAAAGGGAAGTTTTTCTAATCACATATGTCTATGTAAGTTTCATTTAAATTCTCTTATACAAGTGTCTTTCTGAAAAACGATGAAACCAATTTTGGTTTCATCAAAAAATAAGGTTTTATCTGTTTCAATTACATTTATCTGTAAAATTGGTTTCACTGATTTTCATCTTGGTTTCATCTGTTTGAAGCATGATGTTAGGATTCATCTGTATAATTTTAAGAATTAGAATTTAATTTTTGATTTTTTAATGAATTTCAGACACTTCACTCAATCGGGCAAAGTTGCCACACTGCAATTGAAGCTTTGATTGATAAAATGGACTACACTCCAGAATTTGTATTTGTTCCATTGCTAACAAAAATAAGTAAAAAGTCATATCACTGGACATTCTTAGTCTTTGATAATGAGACTGGAGAATTCTCTCACTATAACTCAATGCCATCCACTGAAGATGAATGCAACAAAAGTGCTGAAAGCATGAAAGAAAGAATGGTGTCAGCATTCAAACAACATGTTGCAAAGCTCTGCCTGGACCCGGCAAGTCAAACAAAAGAATTTTTTTTGATCACCCCTATGTTCTGTAAACAAGATGTGTGAGTACTTTTAAAACAACTTGTAATATATTCATTTAAATATTTTTTGATTTTTTTTTTAATTTAAAGATCTTGTTTTTTTGTTTGTTAATTTCAGGAATGATTGCGGACTTCATGTTTTTTATTACATGAAGAGCCTTTTGAAAGGAAATTTTTCATCCGAAGAGCATATAAAACAAAGGGTGCAAAATATGAGGCCAAAGTTGGCATGCAAGATACTCCTTGACAAAGTTACAAACTATGAGTCCAAAGTTGCAACTTAAAGTTATAATGGAGAAAGGGGCGCAAACATTAAGGTGGAGGAGGACTACTTGCAAAACCAGGAAGAGGAGTAACATGAAGGTTCAGTCATGCAAATTGTTTGGTTTCTTTTCAGGTGTATCTCGTTAATGGTTGTCCGTAAAAACAATGGTTGTCCGTAAAACATCTTATTCAAAGATTTGTAAACAAAGGGTAGCTAAGAACAGTCTTCTCATCAATGTATATAGGGTTTAAGTTATACAATATGTTGTGATAATTTTCTCTTAATTAAGGATGAACGTCTTATTTAATGATTTATTTCATCTTATTACAGGATAATATTTGTCTGTTAATCAATATTTTCTTTTTCATCTTGAATAAGATGAAAAAAACCGATGAAACCAAAAAGGGTTCCATCATTTGTTTTGTTAAATCTTATTCCAGATGAAAAAAAACGATGAAACCAAAAAGGTAATCCATCATTTGTTTTGTTAAATCTTATTCCATATGAAAAAAAACGATGAAACCAAAAAGGGTTCCATCATTTGTTTTGTTCATCTTATTACAGATGAAAAAAACGATGAAACCAAAAAGGGTTCCATCAACTTAGAGATAAAAATACCTGCGCAACAGGTCTTTTATGTGAAAAAACTATGAAACCTATTTTGGTTCCAACAAATTATAAAAAGCCTGCAACTATGACAAACTTAATCTAAAAATAAAAAAACATGAAAGACCTGGAGCAAATTAAAAAGTTTAACTACAAAAAATATAGAAAAAATAAAAATATGTAGATTAAGACATATAGTAGTCTAAACAAAAATGAAAATGAAAATGAAAATGAAAGTCGATGAAATGTTGTCAAAATGAATTCACATATGCCGCGCGGGGCATGTCCTTTGGTTATGGGCACTCAAAACATGGCAGCTACCACAAGTTCTCATCTTCTTATTAGGAACTGAACCGGTATTAGGAATTCTCTTCTTCTTCCTTGGACGACCTGGTTGTGGTAGAGCATGAGGACCAAGAACAAGAGATTTTGGAGATACAATCGGAGGCTTTTCAACTGTGGGAACATGATTAATTGGTCTTGCATAGGATTCACGGTAGAACTTTACTGTAAAGTAGAATTCAACATACTTATACGGGTCTTCTACATTTAGCATGATACAGCGGATAGCGTGGGCACAAGGAAACCCGTTGATGCGCCAGCGGTTGCAAGAACATGTTCTTCTTTGCAAATCGACCTTTTGTGTTAATGTCGAATGAACTTCAAACACATATTGCGATGACTTAGTGACACTGTATTCACGACCGTGCATCTTGTTGTTGTAAAGCTCAGTTTCAAATTCTGGATATAAAGTTTCTCGCCACTTCAGTAATGTTGCACATTGTTCGCGATATACACATATTTGATTCATAAGCTTCACTCTGATCTCATCAACCATGATGGATATAGGTTTCTCTCTCTCTTCAACGATCCAACTATTGAAACTCTCAACAATATTAGAACACAACCTACCATAACGACGACCCGGGAAATAAACACTTGCCCAGTTATCAACCGGAGCTCTACTCAGATAATCTTGTAATTTATGATTTTTGGCCTGCAACAAATTCTCCCAGTTCTCTGAAAACTTTATATGTTTATTAGCATACCTACATTTCTTAAACAACCCAAGCACATAATTGTTATAAACCTTACTGGACTTCGGCAAGTATGTGTTGATATTGTTCTTCATATGCCAATAAAACCAACCATGAACATCAGGGAATACATCAGGGATTTGATTCACCAAACCACTACCTCGATCACTCACAAAAGTAAGCTTTTTGCGCATAGGAGAAAGGACTTGCTTCAAATTCTCCAAAAACCATTTCCAGTTGGCGTCATTCTCCGAAGAAACAATAGCATAAACAAAAGGATAGATTTCTGTAAACAACAACATAAGCAAAATGGAACAGAAAAAATATATCTCAGCATATAAAAAACAATGAAACCAATTTAGGTTTCATCAATGAAGGTTTCATATGTTTCAAATAATTTCTTTTGTAAAAATAGGTTTCACTGATTTTCATCTTGGTTTCATCTATTTGTAGCATGATTTTAGGTTTCATCTGTACATGATTAAATAACAGACCTATTTATTAACTCAAAAACAAATTAGAAATGTTTAAGAAACTTACCGTCATTCCCAGTTAGACCTGTTGCTGCCATGATATGACCAAGGTATTTGCTCTTCAAATGGGCTGCATCAAGGAATAACAAAGGACGACAGTAATTGAATCCACGAATGCATGCTTTGAAACAGATAAACAGTCTCTGAAATTTTTGAGTCCCATTTTCAACTTCCAAAACAACACGATATTCAGGATTGGTTTCAGTCAATTTGTTGGTATACCATTTCAAGTACATAAATGATTTCCCATTGTCTCCCCATGTAATATTCAATGCATGCCTCTTCCATGCATACGCATAATAACGACTAATGTCAAAGCCATACTCTCTTGCAACTGATTCATAATATCCTTTGTCTTCTTCTTTCAATTCTGTTTAATCTCTTCAAGAATCAAACTACTAATTAGTTTCTTCGACAAATGTGGTCTGTTTACAACTCCACCACAACAAGTATGCTTCTTATTTAAATCCTTGATAATAAAAGGACTACCTTCAACACCATCAATAGAAACAACATATATATGCCATTCACATTTCTCTTCTTCCTTTTTAGAAAAACATGCACCAATCCTCAACTTCTCATTCCTTGTCATCTTAAATGTATACCCAGCTACTGCATGATATTTACATAAATCAGAGCGAATTTGTTGAACACCTCCATTAAACACCTGATTGACACCCTGGAAAAGGCCTAACCAATGCGCAGACTTCAACGGTTCTTTAACTTTATTACGGACATCATAATCAACTAAATTTTAAGTGTTATATGCTCATAAGATATAATTCCTAAACTTCGTGGCTGCTCATATGGCATGATTCCTGAAATATCTGAACTACAACTAGAGGACTCATCTCTATGTCTTACATGTAACTCAATGGATGGAAGCTTATTAAACAAAGTAAATAAAGCAACCGATTGGAAATCAAAATCAGAATTCATAACCTTTTGCTGATCACAAACTATGTAGAAATTTTATATAGAAAAAAACAGAGAATTCACACAAACTTGAGCATATACTACCCTTCAAATCATAAACAGATGTTTGTAGACCAATACGAAAAGATAATGTATCCTCTTTGTGAAATATAACAGCGAGAACAGATTCCATAACCTACAGAAAAAAGTATGAAACCAAAATCAGTTTCACTATCTGTGAATATAAACAACTACACCAACAACAAAAAATGAATATTAACATCAACAACATACAATTTCTGATTTCAATAATATACAAGAAAAAAGTATGAAACCAAAAACAGTTTAACTAGATGTGAATATAAACAACAACACCAACAACAAAATTTCAATAAGAACATGAAAAACATAACAATTTCTGATTCCAATAATCTACAAGAAAAAGTATGAAACCAAAAGAAGTTTCACTGGATGTGAATATAAAAAACAACAAACAAAAAATTTTGAAAATTAACACCAAAAACATAACAAATTCTGATTCCAATAATATACAGGAAAAAGTATAAAACCAAAAACAGTTTCACTATATGTGAATATAAACAACAATACCAACAAAAATTGAGTAACAACATCAAAAACATAACAATTTCTTATTCCAATAATCTACAAGAAAAAGTATGAAACCAAAAACAGTTTTAGTGGATGTAAATATAAACAACAACAACAATAACAACATTTGAATAAGAACATCAAAAACATAACAAATTTGGTCACAATAATCTACAGGAAAAAGTATGAAACCAAAAAAAAATTCACCGAATGTAAATATAAACAACAACACCAACAACAACATTTGAAAATTAAATTTCAGTTTGAGATGAATGATTGAACTAATACAACGGCTTGAACCGAATGAGAATACGATCAAAATTGAAAGAATAAACTGAAAATTCAATAG
>JAJJMC010028335.1:12537-30229 GCA_023531435.1 Papaver californicum
ATAGGAATCTTCAAAACACAAACGATTTGAAATTACAGTTCATGTTCTTCATTTAAACAGAGACGATTTCGGTTCTTCAAAAGTTTAATAATCAAATAACAACCAAAATCAATAAATCAAAAATTAAAATACAATCAAAAACATAACAAGAAAACCAAAATCAAATTTAAACTTACCTGATGAAATACAACTGAAGCTGAGTTTTTTTTCTTCACTTAATCAAATACGAAAACGAACTCGGTTCTTCAAATAATCAATGGATTTTAAATTTCATACGAAAACGAACTCGGTTCTTCAATTTGAAACTGTTTGAGATGAATCGAAGCTAGACTTTGTTTTCTTCACTTAAACAACACCGAAAACGAACTCAGTTCTTCACTTAAACAGCAACTAAAGATATGTTTCAATTTGATTTAGCTACCATCAATTTGGAGAAGATATCTTTTGTTTCAAAAAACCCTAGCCGAAACTCTGTTCTTAGCTACCAGCAGAATCATATTTGATTCTGATTTAGCTGATTTTAGGGAAGATTTGATTTTAAGTTTTATTTCCATTTAAAACTTATAGATTATATGGGAAGGGTAATTCGAGTATATTAAAATTAACTAAAAACTAAATTTAATCATTATTAAGAAAAATGGGGTTTTGTTTTATTTTTAATGAAAATGATTTTTGTTTATAAAAAATACTATGGGAGGATTTTTGATATAGAAAGTTTGTTCACCTTAATTTTTTATACCAAGTTTTGATTTAATAAAGTAAACAATATATTGTATGTATCTCGTTAATTATAAATATGCGTTGACTATGAAAGTTTGTTTATTATTGTAAATACAGCCCATGAGTTAAAACCCCAAGGGTGTCACTATCCAAGTGGATTAAGCCCAACAAAACAAAATTCACACAAAAAACCCATTTTACAAAATTTGTCCAAGTTACCCTTCTTTAAATCAACTCAAAAACAAACCATACACAACCACCCGCCCATTAACTCACGAAACCATTTTACAAAATCTTTTCTCACGAACCCACGAACTCACGATTGAAGCCCATCTTCTTCTTCACCATTTCTCCACTGTCTCCACCATTAAATTTGTTGTAGTTAATGAAGTTGCAATTATTACCTCAGTAAATCTCTCTTTAATCAAAATCAGACCGTTTAGCTAAAGAAAACGGTAAGAAAGAAGGATGAAAAGTTCATAAAAACTCCATCATCCCTTCATAAAATCATCATCAACATTCTGTGAAGTAGCAACTGATTCTAATACGATTATTCATAATCAACATTCTGTGAAGTAGTATTCGAGTGTGAAGTAGCAATTGATTCTGTGAGAGTTTAAAAACAAAAACAAAACAGAGAAAACTCGTTAAAAATGGTGAAGAAACAGGAGAAGCAGATGAAGAAAACAAACAATACACTAGTTAAAAAACAAGAAACAAAGAAAGGTAAATTGAAATTTTTATCATATTCTGTGATTATAATCATATTCTACTGTTTTATTGAGAAAACTTGTTTAATCATAAGGTTTCATGGATTTTCATCTAGGTTTCGTAGGTTTCAGCCAATTCTGCGTAAATCTGTTTCAAACATGTTTGTGCAAACATGTTTAGAAAATGTTTATTTAGATGAATCGTTCACTGTGTATTTCGATGGAACACCAACATGTTTCATACTATTCTTTACAGATTTACAGCAAACAATATTTGTGTTTTTAGAACATGAATTTGGGGCTGAAACCTTTGTGCATGTTTTTTGTAACGATTTGTATTTTCATATGTTTCAGCATGTTCTATGTATGAGTTGTAAACAACAAATGATGATGATTTTTAGAAACTGAATGTGTTGATGGAACCCTATGAGGTTTCATCCTAATTACTTTTATTTGTGCTAACTGTTTACATATTCTGAAAACAAAATTTAATCCTATTCTTTACAGATTTGCAGCAAACAATCTTTGTGTTTTTAGAACATGAATTTGTGGCTGAAACCCAAATAGGTTTCAGCCTATTCTGTGCTTTTCTGTTTCCAACAAATGAATGTTTTTTAGAACATGAATTTGGGGCTGAAACCCCAATAGGTTTCAGCCTATTCTGTGCATGTTTTTCGTAACAATTTTTATTTTCATAGGTTTCAGCCTGTTCTATGTATGAGTTGTAAACAACAAATGATGATGATTTTTAGAAACTGAATGTGTTGATGGAACCCTATGAGGTTTCATCCTACTTACTTCTATTTGTGCTAACTGTTTACATATTCGGTAACAGGAAAAAGCAATTATTTGTGCTAACTGTTACTTATTCTGTAACAGATATATATAGGTGCTCTCTACAACATTTATATACAGAGGCACCAAAGATCAAAACACTGATACAAAATAAAGAACAACACATGAAAGAAATTCTAGCATGTCCATTCTGGCGCTTCTTCGAACCATTCTTCGATGGATACCTTGAAGCACAGAATATTGTAAGAGGTATGATGAAGGCAGCAGCGGATGAAACAAAAGTTGAAGACTTCATTAAGCTTTTTATATTGTATCTGTTGGTTTCAATATTTGTCTCAAACAAAGGTGGACAGAATCTTCCTTCCAATTACTTGTACCTAGTATTGGAGATGAATAAAGTGTGTTGGCCTGAAGTTTTGCATGAAAAATCTAATTGATTCTTTAAAAAAGTCTAAAGATGTTAATGACGTATCGGGTTGCGTTATTTACCCACTTGTAAGTTAATTTGTCTTTATTTTGATTCATAAACTGTTTGTTTTTTATTTTACCATAGTATAATTACTAACTTAAAAGTTGAAATGTGTATTGTTTATTACAGTATTGGTTTGCTGAGATGACAAACATCACTCATAGAGAATATCAGAGTGAAAGGTACGCAAGGTTCGCTAGATGGAACCTTGATGAAATAAGCAATCAAGTGATTAATAATCTGGATGATCTCAACAAAAAACCAGAAATTTACTCAAAGGTAGAAACAACAACAAATTTTGTTATTTAAAAAAACTTAATGTCTGATTATAACTATGGAACCAAATAAGGTTTCATAGTTTATTTAATATAAAAAGATTACTTATTACTTTAGTTGTATACAACAGATTAATGTGGGTTACAAACAAGGATCCTTCTTGTTAGACTATAGTGAAGAAGAAATGCGCTTGGTCCAGCGACTTTATCAAAATAAAGTAAATGAAAGAAATGAAGAGCAAAACAAATTTGAAGAGGATAATGAAGATGATACTGAGATTATAGGTGAAGGAAATGAAGATATTGGTGATAGAAATGAAGTGGCTGTTCAATCTGGAAATGAACATACCACATACAAAGAAAAGTACAAGTGGGCAAGAATAATGATTGAAAAGCTTACAAGAATTGGCAATATTGATCTTTCGGAAGAAGATCAATCAATTCTAGCAAAGTATGATGCAGAAGATAAGTTACAAGAAGAACCAATGAGGAAGACTTACGTAAGAAACAAATGTAAGAGAGATGGAGCAGCGGAAGAAGAGGTAACAATTTACTAGAATTTTTTTTATTTTGGATTTGTTTAATTTGATTTGGTTGTTGTCATTAAATCAATAATTATTGCAGACTAGAGCAGTGGAACCTGCTGAGGTTTCAGCCCATGAAGCTGTTCATGAAGATAATGCAACACTGGAACCTGAAGAGGTTTCAGTCAATGAAGAAGAACAGAATAAAAATGTTGCACTGAAACCTGTTGAGGTTTCAGCCAATGAAGCTGTACAGGAAGAGGTTGAAGATATGGTAGCACTGAAACCTGAAGAGGTTTCAGTCAAAGAAAATGTTCAAATTCAAGAGATTTCAGAATTAACTCCAAACACAATGGAAGATTTGGAGATGGCTGAGAAGGTAGAATCTGAAATAAAGGAAAAGATAAAGAAAAAGACTATATTGGAAGAAGTTTCGGAGTTAACTCCAAACACAATTGAAGAAATACAAGTGGCTGAAAAAATTGAAGAAAACATACAAATAGAAAAAGTAAGGAATACTTACGTGAGAAACAAACGTAAGAGAGATGAGATAGAAAAAGTTTCATACACTTAAGAAGATATGGAAGCATTGATAACAAATGCTATGAAAATTATGGATGAAATGGTTGAAGAAAATAGAGCACTGGAACCTGTTGAGGTTTCAGCCCAGGAAGCTGTACAGAAAGATAAGGCAGCACTGGAACCTGAAGAGGTTTCAGCCAATGAAGCTGTACAGAAAGATAAGGCAGCACTGGAACCTCGAGAGGTTTCAGTCAAAGAAAATGTTCACATTGAAGAAGTTTCAGAGTTAACTCCGAACACAATTGAACAAATACAAGTAGTTGGACAAATTGAGTCTTCTTTGAAGAAGATTAACTTCCGGAGTACAATTGAAGAAATTTCTAAATTGACTCCAAACACTATAGAAGATATAAAAGCAGCTGAGAGAGTAGAATTGGAGATCAATAAAAGCCAAGACTCAATTGATGAAAAAGTTCTTCAGCAAATGGAACAAGAGTATGCAACCAAAACTTCTACTACAAAACCAAGTAGTAAAGGGATGTGCTACTACTCTGTTCTAAACATGGCAACAAATATAATTCATTTAGAAGATCAAGTGCCTAATTTCAATCAGCAATTGACTGACACTGAGAGTGACGGAGAAGATGGTGAAGACATCAGTCCAGAAAAGAAATTAAGTAACATAATCTCAAGGATGAGAAAAAAAAAGAGCCATGAATGCACCTGTGAAGATGAAGGATTATACACCTGGAGATGGTCAAAAAAAATAAGAAAAAAGACTCGGTGTGTGAGCAGAAATCAAAAGAAAAATACAAAAAAAAAAGAGAAAGAAAAGCTGAAACCCGTGGATAACTTAAAGCTTATGAACCTGTTGGGTTCAAAAGAAAAACAGTTGGTGTGCAAATATTTTAGAACGCACAATGAAAGGTCAGTGGAACTCATACAATTGTTTTTTTGGTTACATAATTTAAACATTAAATTCAATTAAACATGCTAAACTATTCTTCATAATTTAAACAGGGACATGGCATGGGAGAAAGTAGATATGAACATGTATATTTCAGGAAAAGCTATCAATAACTTGGTAAGAAAAGGTGAAATTGGAGGTGATATAATTGAGTTCTACATGCTCAAGTTGCAAAAAAACATAGCCAAGGACATCATGAAATCAGATGGAACACCTAAGTACAAAAGGGCAGTTTTCATAAACACATATGTATATGTAAGTTTCATATAACTTATCTTATACAAGTTTCATTATCAACATATTCATAAAGAAGAAAAAATTCATCTGTTTCAGTTACAATTTCCAGTGAAAAAATGAATTTTTGGATGGAACCCGAATAGGTTTCATTCAACAATGTTGGTGATTTTTTAAAGAATGAATGTTTTGATGGAACACCCAAAGGTTTCATCCAATTCTGTGTATGTGTTGAAACCAATAAATGTTTATGTTCCATCCAATTATGTTCTATTTGTGAAAATTGTTTAATTACTAAGTATACAGGTTCAACAAATGTTTCTCATTCTGATTTTTTTTTTTTTGAATTTCAGACACTTCACTCAATCGGGAGAAGTTGCAAGACTGTGATTGAAGATTTCATTGATAAAATGGATTACAATCCAGAATATATATTCATTCCAATAATGACAAAACTGAGTGAAGTGACATATCATTGGACCTTGTTAGTCTTTGATAATGAGACCGGAGAATTCAGTCACTACAACTCAATGGCCTCAACTGAAGATGAATGCAGAAAAAGTGCTGAAAGCATGAAGGAAAGGATGGTGTCAGCATTCATCAAACATCTATCAAAGCTAAACCTGGAACCAACCAGTCAACCAAATGATTTTATTTTGAACAACCCTTTATGCTGCTAACAAGATGTGTAAGTACTTTCTAAAAATAACTTAATATATCTTCATTAAAATACTTTTTGTATTTTTCAATCTAAATATATTCATTTGTTAATTTCAGGAATGATTGCGGACTTCATATTTGCTATTACATGAAAAGCCTATTGAAAGGAAATTTTTCATCCGAAGAGCGCATAAGACAAAAAGTGCAAAATATGAGACCCAAGTTGGCATATAAAATAATCAGTGATAGAGATGAAGAATAATACTGATTGTGTGTTAAAAAGAGAAATGTTGAAACTTAGGTTGAAAATATGTTAATCATTTGGTTTATGAAAATGTAAAAATGGTAGTTAGAAGAAAAACATCTTATTAAGTTTTAACCAGTATTTTTATCAATCAACACTTTCATTTGATCTTATTACAATATCATTTATGAGAAATGTTGAACAATATTTTTTCTGTTTCATTTATGAGAGGTTTCAGCCAATGAAGGTGTACAGGAACATAATGATGCACTGAAACCGATAGAGGTTTCAGCCAATGAAGGTGTACAAAGAACAAAAAATGCACTGAAACCTAAAGAGGTTTCAGTCAATGAGAATGAAAATTAACATCAAATGAGAATGGGTGGAACCTATATATGGAAAAACATATGAAAAAAATAGAGGTTTAATCCAATAAAGGTGTACAGGAACATAATGATGCACTGAAACCTGATGAGGTTTTAGCCCTTGAAAGTGTACAGGAACATAATGCTGCACTGAAACCTGGAGAGGTTTCAGCCCATAAAGGTGTACGAGAACAAAAAATGCAACTCTTAAAACAACCTGTAACTCTGAAAAATGAAATTTTTACTGTAAATAATATGAATAGTGAAACATAGAGTAGTCTAACAAAAAACAAATGAATGAAAAAATAAATGAATTGTTAAACTAAAATCATATTTGCCGCGCAGGGCATGTTCTACGATTATGGGTACTCAAAACATGGCAACTACTACAAGTTCTCATCTTCTTGTTAGGAACTAAACCAGTATTAGGAATTCTCTTCATCCTAGGACGCCCAGGTTTTGGTAGAGCATCAGGACCAAGAACAATAGAATTTGGAGACACAGTCGTAGGCTTTTCAACTGTGGGGACATGATTGATTGGTCTTGCATAAGATTCCCTATAAAACTTTACTGTAAAGTAGAATTCAAAATAGTTATACGGGTCTTCTCCATTTATAATACATCGGATGGCGTGGGCGCAAGGAAAACCATTGATGCACCAACGGTTGCAAGTACATGTTTTTTTTCCAAATCAACCTTCTGTGTTAAACTAGAATGAACTTCAAAAATATATTGTGAAGACTTGGTGACAGCGTATTCACGGCCATGCATCTTGTTATTGTACAACTCAGTTTCAAACTCTGGACACAAAGTTTCACGCCAATTAAATAATATTGCACATTCATCCCGACGTACACAAAACTGATTCATAAGCTTCACTCTAATCTCATCAACCATAAACATTATAGGCTTATATCGCTCTTCAACGATCCAACTATTGAAACTCTCACCAATATTAGAACACAACCTACCATAAAGACAACCCGGGAAATAAACATTTGCCCATTTATCAACAGGAGATCTACTAAGATAATCTTGTAACTTCTGATTTTTTACCTGCAACAGATTCTGCCAGCTCTCTGTAAATTTTATATGTGTATTAGCATACGCATATTTTTCAAACAACCCAAGAACATAATTGTTATAAACCTTACTACACTTCGGCAAGTACGTATTAATATTATTATTCATATGCCAATAACACCAACCATGAGAAGCATCAGGGAATACATCGGGGATCTGATTCACCAAACCAGCACCTCAATCACTTACAAAAGTAAGATTTTTGCGAAAAGGAGAAAGTACTTGCTTCAAATTCTCCAGAAACCATTTCCAGTTGTCATCATTCTCAGAAGAAACCACAGCATAAGCAAAAGGGATAGATTTCTGATAAAAAAAACAGAAAACCAAATTGTCAGGTGTTTCATACATATAAAACTTACATTGAAACCTAAAGAGGTTTCATTTATCTGAACTACATTTTACAGAAGAAAACTTCTGTTTTAATAATTTCAAGTAGAAAAAAACTCAGCATATAAAATAAACAATGAAACCTACAAGGGTTTCATACATATGAATTACAGTTTTCTGAAGAGAATGTCTAAGCATATAAAAACGCACTGAAACCTATTGAGGTTTCATATATATCAGTTGCATTTTTCAGAAAAACAAAAAGACAGAAACCTATTTATAAACTAAGAAACAATATAAACAATGTCTAAGAGAGTTACCGTCATTCCCGGATAAACCTGTCGCTGCCATGATATGACCAAGGTATTTACTCTTCAAATGAGCTGCATCGAGGAATAACAATGGACGACAATAATTGAATCCACGAATGCATGCACCGAAACAAATAAACAATCTCTGAAATTTTTGAGTCTCATTATCAACTTCCAAAACAACACGAGATCCAGGATTGGTTTCAGTCAGTTTCTTGGTATACCATTTCAAGTACATAAATGATTTCTCATTCTCTCCCCATGTAATATTCATTGCATGCCTCTTCCCTGCATATGCATAATAATGACTAATGTCAAAGCCATACTCTCTTGTAAACTGATCTATAATATCCTTTGTCTTCTTCTTTGGATTCTGTTTAATTTCTTCAACAATCAAACTACTAATAAGTTTCTTCGACAAGTGTGGTCTGTTAACAACACCCACCACAACATGGTGCTTCTTATTTAACTCCTTGATAATAAAAGGACTACCTTCAACACCATCAATGGAAACAGCATATAAAAACCATTTACATTTGTCTTCTTCTTTCTTAGAACAACAGGCACCAATCCTCAACTTCTCATTCCTTGTAATCTTAAAAGAAAACCCGGATACAGCATGATATTTCAATAAATCAAGACGAATTTGTTGAACACCTCCATTAAAAATCTGATTGACACCATGAAAAAGACCAAACCAATGCGCAGACTTCAACGGTTCTTTGGCTTTAGTAGAGACATCATAGTCAACTAATTTTGAAAGTGTTGAATGCTCAAAAGATACATTTCCTAAACTTCGTTGCTGCTCATATGGTATGACTGATGAAAATTCTGAACTACATGATTCATCTGTATACTTCACATGTAACTCAATAGATGGAAGCTTGTTAAACACAGTAAATAAAGCAACCGATTGGAGATCAAAATCAGTATTGATAACCTTTTGTTGATCACTAACTATGTGGAAAATTTCAATAGAAAGAGAAGATAATTCAATCCATATTGAACATATAGTAGAGTTCAAATCACAAACACTTGATTGAAGACCAACACGAAAAGAAAACATATCATCTTTGTGAAATACAACAGCAAGAACAGATTACATGACCTACATGAAAGCATGAAAACGGAATAGGTTTCAGTGTATGTGAATACAAAAAAAATAAACAACAAAAACTGAAAAATGAATATTGACATCAACAAAAATAGCAAAAATGTGATTCGAACACAAACATGAAACACATGTATGAAACGGAAATAGGTTTCAGTGTATGTGAATATAAACAACAACAAAAAAAATGAGTATTGAAATAAAAACATAAAAAAAGAGGACTGAAACCGATAGAGGTTTCAGTGTATGTGAATACAAAAAACAACAACAAAACAACACAAATTTGATTAACTAACGTATAAAGCAAAAATATATGAAACCCGAAATAGGTTTCAGTGTATGTGAATACAAACAACAACAAAAAAAATGAATATTGACATCAAAACATAACAAACAAAGGACTGAAACCGATAGAGGTTTCAATGTATGTGAATACGAAAAACAACAACAAAAAATGAAAAATGAATATTGACATAAAAAAAATAGCAAAAATGTGAAGATAGAATCAGGAATTATAATTAACTGAGTATATAGAGCTGAAAAGATTGAAAGAAAAGGAAACAAATGTTCGCAAAATAATTCACTGTTTCTGTTCTTCAGTTCATCACGAAAAAAATGAACAGAAACAAAAAATAATTTGATTTAGAATGAACAACCAAAATCAAAACGTGGATTATCAAAAAACAACCAAAAACAAAAAATCATGAATTAGAATTACCTGAGTATATAGAGCTGAACAGAGTGAACGAAGAAGAAACTGATGTTAATACCTGTACAGAGTGAAGTTCCTGTAGAGAGTGTTGCTTGAGATGATTTGAAGATGTATACAGTAATGATTCCAAAAAATGTTGTTGAATAAATGTATGTTCTTCAATCATACAACAGCAACAACGAATTCAAAATACAGGAACTGATTTGATTTGAAGAAGATTTCAAAAATCTTTCAAAAATCAGATTTGAAAGAAGAACAAATTGAAAGAAGATAGATTTTTTGTTTAAACCCTAGACGAATTTGGAGGAGAAGATATTAAGTTGTTGACAAAATCAGATTTGAAACTTTTTGAAGAAGATTTGATTTTGTTAGATTTGAAACTTATATAGAAAAAGCAATTATGGTATATTAAAAGTAGTTAAAATCAAAATATAAATATAATTAAATTTAAATGGGGTTTTTGTCACATTTTTTATGAAAATTGTTTTTTCTTATAACAAATAATAGTGACGGGTTTTGTGAGAGAGTTATTTGGTCACCTAGTTCTTTTGTGCCATGTTTTGTTGTAAATACTCTAAAAAAATATTTGAAAATCAATTATGGATCAGTTATTCAAAGATATATTTACTTAAATTTTTTATTATTATCATAACATGGTTTACATAGTGGTCCATCTACACGAAAGAATTTTGTGGGTTCCAGGGTTTTAATGGGCGTTACGGGCATGAGCTCTCTAGTGCAAGCATGACATGACCAAGCCTTCAACCCGACCCAGTCTCACCCTTATGCATAGCTGAATCAATTTTATGTTCAGATAATCAATAAAGTCTTTCTTTTTTTTTTGAAAGGATTGGGTAATTCTATTAAAAAATAAATTATGTAAATACAACCTAAAGCCCAAACAATAAGCCCAAAATAGAACCCTGGCCTACTACAAATTGTTAACCATTACATCGTCCTAGTTTGTGATTATCTTCTTAAATGTAACTAGTAGAAACAAATAATGGATTGATTCCCATTCGGAAAATTTTCTTTTGATTTTTATGATTAGCATGCCCTTGTCTCCGCCTCTTCTTTTAGCCATGACTCTCATGTATCGCTCATACCGAATGTCCTAAGAAATTGCAAATGAAAGAATGAGCCAAACCTTTCTTGCTAGCTTTTTATCTCGGCTACCATGCCAATCTTCAAATTGTTCTTTGACAGAAGTCTTGTGTATCCATGCATGTGGAATCCAATTCCCTAATGAAGTAGTTCTAAATTTCTATAGAAAGAACAATGTAGTACTAAATGCATGGTCCACTGCTTCATCCTGATTACTGCAAAAACAACATTCTGTAGTTATAACATCACACCCCTTTTAACTAGATTAACCAGAGTGCGCACTGAATTTTTCACTACAAACCAGATAAAAGGTTGTGCCAAGGAAGGACTTGTTTTCTCCAAACATGCACGAGGGTAGATGAGAAATTGGCATTCTAATGTTGCATTACCCAGACAAAAAGTTATACCTTAGGAGCGACTTGTTTTGTCCAAGCATGCATGAAGGAATGATGAATTGGCATTTTCATGTCGCATTGCCCAGTTTTACCGCTTTTGTAGTGAAGGCTGAGGATGTCATAAAGCTGATAGAATCTCCACTGTTATTGAGAGAGATGGTGGATTTCCCATAAAATTCATTAGATTAGTGAGCTCAACCATCACTTCAGAGTTAGGAACTTCTTTTAACTGAATTCTTCAATAACTCCCTTTATGTATTAAGTGAGCCACCTTTTCTTACGAGTGTCAGTGACGGTCTAGAAAATTTTCGCTTTCAACGGCCCACTTGCCAAATGTCGGAGAAAATGAATTATTATTATGTTTTGTTTTTAGTCTTGGTGGGAACGGATATTAGGACCTAGAAGTCATTAAGGAACACTAGTTCATTTTCACTTTTGTGAATAAACCTCTAGTCCCACATTGGAGAAACTAAAGATGATTCCTCTCCTTATTACCAAGAAAGTTGCATCTAGGGGAGAGCCCTTAGGGGTTTAGACACTTTTGTGGTTGGGGGAGGACTAAGACTATGGGCAAGTTGGAGCAAACATACTTTTCACACACGCGCGAGCACGCACGTTCAGGCTCGGGCTTGGCTATAGCTATGGCTACGGGTGCGGGCTTAGCTGCGGGCCAACCAAGACTTAAAGAATTCAAAACTAAATTAAAGTTTGTTTTAAATGTGGGGGGCGTCTGACCCGATAATAATTTTTTGACCGTTTTAATTTCGTTTCAAGATTTATGTCCGTGCTTCATGCATGGAATTGATTTTCAATCAATACTTATTAAAGCTACTCTCTTCTTCTGCCTATAAAAGAAAACAAATTTCTTCATTTCAACTCACTCCAGAAGCAGCTACTATCATGTCTTCTTTTCTCTTCCTCTTGTTTTGTTTTGCGTACTGCTTGTTTATTTCCCTTCCATCTAAATTGTTGTTGAGTTCGTTTGAGGGTGACTAGTATTGTGCTTATACTAGTAATAACGGGCAGTTCTATCCTGGACACATCTCCGTTGTGGGGGTATAGCATCTCTCATTCTTGAGGAGTACCCGCGGACTATTGGGTTAAGGACAATTTGGTGAGCAGGTGGCTCTGTCCATTGTATGTGTATCAATCAGAGATTTCACTAACCTTAACAACTTTTTATATTTAGTGCTTTCTATTATTGCAGATCCAACAATATTAACACAATACATACTTCTTCTGTAACAATGGGTAAAAATGATGTGGACAGACCATAAAAATTCAGTGGCAAAGATTTTAAAAGATGGAAATCCAAGATGTTGTTCTTTCTGAGTTTTCATATGTTAGATGAATTAGTTCTGAAATCCTTTGATAAGGCTTTGAATGATGCTGGAAATGAAATATAGTTGGAAAGTTGGGTTAGACAGAACTATATGGCTAAAAATCATATTCTGATTATTTAGAAGATGCACTGTATGATTCTTATAATGCAAAAGACAACTTTACTGCTTTTGATTTATGGGATGCTTTAGAAGCAAAATATTAAGTTGAAACTGCTGGAAGTAAGAAGTTTTTGGTATCCAGGTTCCTGGGATACAAAATGTGAAATGAAAAATCTGTGGTTGATCAATTTCTTGAACTTCAGCGCATTATCAATGAAATTCTTGCTGAAGATATGATGATAGATGAAACTTTTCAAGTGTCTGCTGTGATTGAGAAATTACCTTCTTCGTAGTCTGAATACAAACGAAGATTGAGACATGAAACTGGTGAAGTTAGTATGGTTGATTTCGGTAAGAAGATTCAAGTAGAAGAATTATTGTGCTCCAATGAAAAAAACGTATCTTCCACAAGGGACATGTCCAACAAGGCTCATGTAATTGAACACAAGTCTTTCAATACTGAAAAGGACAAAATCAGCAAACACAACCCTAAGCATGGTCATCACAAGAAAGGTATGTTTCAGAAACCCAAATCTGACGTTGGTAAAATTAAAGGTGCCTTATGTTTGCGGAACTCCTGGCCATATGGAAATGCATTGTAGAAAACGTAAGGACTTTAATAATAAGAAAAACAATACTAATTTGGATGAAAACAACAAGAGCGAGTTTTCTGCCACGGTGTCTGAAGTCAATTTGGTAACCAATGCGAGAGACTGGTGGGTAGACTCTGGTGCTACCTAGCATGTCTGTGGAAACAAAGATATGTTCACCTCCTATCAGAAGGTAGGGGAAGGGGAGAAACTCTACATGGGTAACTCATCCGCAGCACAGGTTGCGGGAAAAGGCAAAGTTGGGCTAAAGCTCACTTCTGGCAACACTCTCACATTGAATGAAGTTCTTCATGTTACGACATCTATAAAATCTTGTATCTTGTGGTGTTTTAGATGATAAGGGTTTTAAAGTTGTTTTTAAATCTGGGAAAGTTATTGTCACTAAGGGTAAGGATTATATACGAAAGGGTTATAAGACTGGGGGTCTCTACAAACTAGATGTAACCTCTATCAAAATGAATAAAATTGATTCTTCTGTTTATGTTTGTGTGTCATTGAATGTTTGACATGGTAGACTTGGACATGTAAACTATAAGTCAATGAATAAATTGGCATGCATAGGTTGCATACCCAAATTTAGTTTGGATAATGAACATAAATGTGAAATATACGTAGAATATGCTAAAAACTCTTATAGGAAAATATTCAGAGAAATTATAAACCCTTAGAATTAATTCAAAAGACTTAGTTGACATGAAATCAATTCAAACTAGAGGTGGTAAGAAATGGTTTATCACTTTTATAGATGATTATACGAGGTACTGTCACATATATTTACTTAAAGATAAGGATGATTCCTTAGAAACCTTTAAGATGTATAAAATAAAAGTTGAAAACCAAATAAGTGCTACCATTAAAACTGTTAGGTCTGACCGTGATGGTGAGTATGTAATTACTATAGGAGATTTTTGCATAGAACACGGCATTATACACAAAGTAACCCCTCCTTATTCACAACAATATAATGGTGTGGCTGAATGGAAGAACCGAACCCTTAAGGAGATGATGAATGCCATGTTAACTAGTTCAGGATTACCAGTAAACTTGTAGGAGGAGGTCGTCCTCTCAGCTTGCTATGTCTTGAACAGAGTACCCTTTAAAGGATCATTCAAAACTTCATATGAGTTATGGAAAGGTAGACAACCTTCCTATGCATATTTTAACGTGTGGGGGTATTTGGCTAAGGTGTCCATTCCTCCACCTAAGAGAACCAAGATAGGACCCAAAATTGTTGACCTTGTCTTCATAGGGTATCTTGAGCATACTACTGCATATATAGTTATGGTTGTAAGTTTTAAAATTTCTGAAACTGGTGTGAATACTATTATGGAATCTAGGGATGCTCTGTTCTTTGAAAATATTTTTCCATTGAAATCTAATTCTCGCATGATATGTGTTGATCCCCTAGATATCCCTTCGACTAGTCAGACATTACCTTTAGAGGAAGATGTAAATGAAGTTGAGCCTAGAAGAGCTAAAACACTTAGAACTGAAAAATCTTTTGTGCTAGACTTCATAACATGCTTAGCTGAGACTGATCCACAAAATTATAGAGAAGCCATGACTTCTTCTGAAGCTCTATGGTGGAAAGAATCCACTATTAGTGAAATGGATTCCATTATACAGAATGGTACTTAGGATAGTGTAGCTTTACCTCTAGGGTGTAAACCCATAGGTTGTAAATGGATCTTCAAAAGGAAACGTAAGGTAGATGGAACTGTGGAAAATACAAAGCTAGATTAGTAGTTAAAGGATATAAACAGATAGAAGGTGTAGATTTCTTTGACACTTATTCACCTGTTACGAGAATTACTTCCATTAGGATGTTAATTTTTATTGCTGCCATTCATAACTTAGAGATACATCAAATGGATGTAAAAACAGCTTTTCTAAATGGTGAATTAGATGAAGAAATTTATATGGACCAACCTGAGGGATTTGTAGTAAAAGGTTGTGAAAACAAAGTGTGTAAACTGAAAAAAATCTTTGTATGGTTTGAAACAAGCACCTAAACAATGGCATGAAAAATTTGATCATGTAATGATTTCTAGTGGTTTTAAAATCAATGAATCTGACAAGTTTGTTTATACAAAACTTGTGAATGATGCCTGTGTGATTGTATGCTTGTATGTTGATGATATGCTTATACTTGGTATAAACATGGATGTAATTAATTCCACAAAGAACATGTTAAATGAAAATTTTTACATGAAAGACTTCGGCCCCGCTGATGTGATCTTAGAAATGAAGATAAGAAATTCTAACGGA
This sequence comes from Papaver californicum, assembly GCA_023531435.1. Lineage (NCBI taxonomy): Eukaryota > Viridiplantae > Streptophyta > Magnoliopsida > Ranunculales > Papaveraceae > Papaver > Papaver californicum. The sequence goes on from JAJJMC010028335.1 coordinate 28,387, forward strand.
TATAGTCTTAGTTAATCTCATTATGTTGAATCTGTGCTTAAGAAGTATAACTAGTTTAATTGTAAACCTGTTTTTACTCCGTATGATCCTTGTTGTGGACTCAAAAAGAATAAGGTTAATGGAGTTTCACAACTTGATTATTCACGTGTTATAGGAAGTCTGATGTATTTGATGAATTTTACGAGACCAGACATTGCTTATGCTGTGAGTAGGTTGAGAAGGTATACCTGTAATCCAGGGAAGGAGCATTAAGATGCATTTATTAGAGTGTTAAGGTACTTGAAGTACACTTTGAACTTTTGTTTAAACTATGAGATTTACCCTACAGTCCTTGAAGGATTTTGTGAAGCAAAATGGATATCAAACTCAGAAGAGTCTAAGTCTACGAGTGGATATGTGTTCACTCTAGCATGTGGGTCTGTATCTTGGAAGAGTTCCGAACAGACATGTATAGCTCGATCCACTATGGAATCGGAGTTTATTGTGTTAGATAAAGCAGGAGAGGAAGCCGTTCGGCTAAGATGCTTTTTAGAAGACATTCCTCTTTGGCATAGGCCTGTGCCATCTATATATATACATTGTGATAGTCAAGCTGCAATAGCTAATGCTAAAAACAGCAACTATAATGGGAAGTCTATACACATTCGTAGAAGACACAATCCCCTAAAACAACTAATCTCAACTGGCGTTATTTCTGTTGACTTTGTAAGGTCTAAAGAGAATATTGCGGACCCTTTGACGAAATGTTTGTCCAAGGAGATAGTTAGTAATGCATCGAGGTGGATGGGGCTTAAGCTCATTAAATAAACTTGCCATGAAGGATACTCAACCTTTATGACTGGAGATCCCAAGATCAAGGTTTAGAATGAGACAACTAATTTGTGGTGAGTTAAAGGAAACACTATCAGAGAATTTCATTTTATGTCCCTTCCCTATGGTGTAGACGTGATAGTGTTACTGCTTGTGAAGGATGACTTTTTATTAAGTCTTAATGAGTTTTATAGTTTCAATTTAAGATTAAAGTGGGGTGTAGAAGTAAACACTCTTGATAAAACTCACCTATCTGAATGAGGAAGTGGGCCGCTTCCTATGAGAATTGAGCTGATTCTTTAGAGCATTATGAGAAACAGGGATACGTCCAGGGACAAAATAGACACAACGGCACGAACTTGACAGCACCTAGAGTGATATCATGCATGGAAGTTATTGATGAACTACACCAAACGATGGCAGTTCAAGACATCGCGTTCACTAAGCAAAGGTTCAAGACCTTATGGACACCTATTGCCTAAAGTGGTATTTCTCGCTTTCTGATTTCTGATTTTCAACGGGTTTTCATTCATGTGGGGGATTGTTGGAGCAAATGAACTATTATTATGTTTTGTTTTTAGTTTTGGTGGGAATGGATCTTAGGACCTAGAAGTCACTAAGGAACACTAGGTCATTTTCACTTTTGTGAATGAACCTTTAGTCCCACATTGGAGAAGTTAAAGATGATTCCTCTCCTTATTACCAAGAAAGTTACATCTAAGGGAGGGACCTTAGGGGTTTAGACACCTTTGTGGTTGGGGAAGGACTAAGGTTATGGGCTAGTTGGAGCAAACATACTTTTCACATACGCGCGGTGCTTCACACCGAAGCACGCAAGCTCTGGCTCGGCTTGGGTGCCGGTGCACTTGCGCTTGCGGCTGTGGTTGCGGGTGCTGGTGTGGCTGTGGCTACGGCTGCGGGCGTGAGTATGGTTGCGGGTGTGGGCGTAGCTGTGGTTGCGGCTATGGCTACGGGCTAACCAAGACTTAAAGAATTTAAAAATAAAATAAAGTTTGTTTTAAATGTTGGGGGG
>JAJJMC010028335.1:30239-68841 GCA_023531435.1 Papaver californicum
AAAAAAAAAAGGTATGTAAGAAGCCTACCCTCAGGAGGAGTCCAAGACTAGTTTCTAAACAGTTGATACATCAGCATAACATGACTGAGAGAAGACCAAAAACATTAAACTTTGATCATGAAGGTGGGAATGAGCATGTAGGCATTACTACACAATCTAGTGTTGTATGCAACAGTGAAGAAACTACACAAGCTAATATTGGTGAAGCTCAAGTGAATCTACAGAATGAGGCCGAGGATCAGTGTCATCCGGATGATAGCCCGAAATTCCAACATGATATCAGTGAAGATGAAGATGAAGATGAAGATGGAGATGGAGATGAAGATGATGAGATAACCAATGTGGGTGGTGACGAAAAATGGAATGACAGAAGAGGAAACAACTCAGTGGGAAAAACATTTTGGTGGTCATGAGTTGGGTTCCTCGAGTATGGGAATGGTTGGAGAAGAAATTGCAGATGCTGCACCCGGTGTGTTGTGCAATAAGCAGAAGTTTGGAGATATATATGCTTTCAGGAAGCATCTAAGGGCGTATGCATTACTTCATAAAATGCAGTATGATGTAAGCAAGACAGATCTAACGAGATTGTATGTTGTTTGCAAGCTCAAGAACTGTCAGTGGCATGTTAGGGCAAGAGCCATTCCTGGTGAGAAGACTATCACAGTTAGGAGTTGCAATATAGAACACATATGTGCTACTAAAGTGGAGTTACAAATCCAAAATATAATGTTAAATTTGTAGATGACTACTTGTATGCAAACTTGGATCATTCTTCATCAGTCAAAACTCCGAGACAAATTGCAAAAGAAATCATTTTGCCACAATTGAAGATTGAAATTCCTTTCTGGACCGTACGTAACGCAAGGGTAAAAAACTTTCTTATTTCTTTCTTTATTTTTAATTTTATGTCCAATATGTTTATTGATCTTTACAACTTTTGTGGAGCCAGAATTTGGTTCTAGCCAGGTTGAATGGTAGGTTTGAAGATAGCTATATCAAAGTTCCCCAACTTTGTACTGCTGTTACAACTTTGAACCCTGGAAGCACAACCAACTTCACTTATGCCAATGATGGTGAACATGATAGATTCGAGAGTTTGACCCTAATATATGATGCACAGGTTAAAGGCTTCTTGAATGTGTAGGTTGGTTATAGAGTTGGATGGAATGCACTTGACTGGTAAGCTAGGTGGTGTAATGCTCTGTGCAACTGCTTTAGATACTGAAAATGCACTCTTCCCCCTTGGTATGACTGTATGTAGGTCAGAAACTGAAGCCAATTGGAACATTTTCTTAAAAGAGCTGAAGAAAAAGGTGTCATATAGGGTTGGATTGACATTCATATCTGATAGACAAAAGGGGCTTCTTGAATCAGTGCTAGAATTATTCCCTTTGGCAAATCACAGATATTGCTTTAGGTAATATCTATTTTATACCTGTTTATTGTTCATACTACCATTTGTGTAGAATATTTGATATTGTTAAATTTGCAGGCATCTCTACCAGTTGTTCCAGAGCAATGGATTCAAGTGTATAAAATTGACAAATCTTCTCTGGCAGGCTGCAAAAGCATATAAAGTGCAACATTGGAAGGTATTACTTGCCGAATTCTTGTAATTTTTTGATTACTCATGTTCTGCATTGTTCCCACATGATGGATGAAATGTTCGCACATGTAATTTTTTAGGTACATATGGATGAAATTCTAGAATTAAATGCTGATGCACACAAATATTTGCAAGATTTGGACCCAAAATGCTGGGCAAGGGCATGGTTCCCACATGATGTTGCTTGTGAGCATCTAAATAAAAAAATTTCAGAAAGTTTTAATGCCATGTTTAAGAATCTTAGACACCAACCTGTGATCAAGCTAGCCGCAATGTATACACAGTTGGTTAATGGTTTGTATTTCAAGAGAAGACAACTAGCTGCAACATGGAATATTGGTGACCTGGTACCTGAAGCAAAAAAGCTCATTCATGTAATGAGTGAGCTTAGAGGGAACTTTGATGTTGAACCTGTAGTCCTGCTGGAGACATATGAGGTCATTAATAAAATCACAAAGACAAAGTTTGTGGTTCATATTGAAAATCAAACTTGCACTTGCAGACAATGGCAATTGCGGCAGTTTCCATGTCAGCATGCATCCTGTGTTTTGTTTAGACTCAATCCCGATTGGATAATGTGAGTTTATTTCCTACTTTTCCAACATAGTTCATATTTGTTAAAGAATGCAATAAATCATATGAAATGAATGCGTAATGAATGATTGCAGGTATTGTAGTAAATACTACAATGTGGAAATGTATAGGACCACCTACTCTTGGTCAATTCAACCATGGGGAGACATTGATGATTGGGAAAACAAGGTACACTTTAGTGCTTGTTTTGAGAATATTTTTTTAAAATAATATTTCTTTTTGTACTATTGCTTTCTTTAGTATTTTATTGTTTTTCTAATCTGAGGATTTATAAAGTTTCATAACCCTAACATCTATCTTCATTTGTGTAGTCTGGTGTGAACCTTCAACATCCAATAAAATTAAGAGAAGCAGGTAGACCTTGTGTGAAAAGGAAGAAATCTTGGATGGAGAAGAATAGCCAAAAGAAAACTAGAAAGTGTAATACATGTGGTGATTTTGGTCACAATAACAGAACTTGCCAAGGTGGACCAGTTGGATCAAATCCAAAGAAGAAAAGTGTTAAAAAGAGTGTTTGGTTGTTAGAGATACGGTTGTTGAGAGAACTATAACCCCAAAGAAGACAAGGAAGAAATATGCTTCAACAACTGCATCTTCAAGAAAATCAACACCTGTTGGAGTGTCCAAAAACGTCTTCCGGCACTGCAGCACCCTCTTCTTATTCTGTTGTTGTTGGTGCTTCCAAAAAGAAGACGTCAACCACTTTAGCACCCTCTTCTTCTTCACTTGCCCCTGCTGCTAAAAGGAATGTAACTGGTACTGCATCATCCACCTCTTCTGCATCTGCTCCTGCTTTTCATTAGATTTACAATGGCATAGTTAACATTAGGAACCAAAACAATGTTATTGAACCGGATCAGAAAAGGCAAAGAAAGCAAACTCAAAATATATGTAATCTTATGTTTTTTTCTAACTTTTGGTCCTATAAGACTTCCTAAGATAATTTATGTTTGTGTTATTTCCTGTTTTTGTTTGTTTTTATGTAAGAATTACTAAGTATGTGTAATCTTATGTTTATTAACTTTTCATGTTTCTGTTTTTGGGGCATTTTTATTATCTTTTTCTTCTTGGGGCATTTTTGTTACCTTAATCTGTTTGGGGCATTTTTCTAAGATGATAATCTTTTTAGGGCATTTCTCTAAGATGAAGTATGGGGTATTTAAGTCATATATTGCACATACGAACTCGCACGCTCACAATTAACGGAAAAATTAACAGAATGGGACATTTTTATTAATTCCGCAGTCCTAGGGCATTTCTAGTTTATGACCCCCAAATTGGGGCATTTCTATGATTATCCCTTGAAGTTATCTCAGTTGTTGCTCTGGGTTTAATGCTTGTAGGTTATAGAGTTATTGCTTATATTGCCCTTAAGAGAGCGAGAGAAACCACGTAAATCTGGACTTTTGGCATCAATGATCTTGTGATGTAATAGCTGTATGTTTCCCTTAAGGAATTCTATTTGATACAACCATTTGTTTTATAACAAAGGTTTGTGATGAACAATGAAATCCTATTTGAAATTTAGAATATCAAAAATCAGTAAAAAAAATGATTGACAACTCCAATGTAAGCACAAGTAGCTTAGAAGAAGTAAAATTTGATAGTTTCATAAAATGGGATATAAGCGAATACAAGAAGTACCCAAAATAGTATAAAACCCAACTGAGTTATTACACTAAAGCTTGCATTACAAAATCAGTGCTTTTGCTGCACCAAAATCTAATATAAATACTGTACAGGTATTTCAACTCTCCAGATCTTCAGAACCAAGGAAACCCATACTGAACTCAGCATACGCATCAAGGGCTTACTCTGCCAACATTTACTCAACGGATGCGATTAAAATGAGCAAACGGCTCTGGGTTGGCTTTAGGTGCAAGTTTAGCGGATTCAGGTGTCCCAAATACATTCCAAAATCTTAGAGTTTCATCACCTGCTGCAGATGCTACAGTACATCCATCCGGACTCTGCACAATTCACAAAAACAAAATTAGCAACAGTTAAACGAGGGAAAAACTTGCTCATATGTCTTTAAATCAATCAGTACCTGAGCCGTGTATAGAACTCTTGAAGTGTGACCAGTAAGCTCAGCAATCTTAACCATTGATGGATATTTCCAAAGGGTCAATTGGTTTTGAGTGAATCCATGAGAGCTCAAAAGTTCTCTCTCATTTTTGTTCCACAGCAAAGAACAAACTTGTGATCCAGTATCCACAGAATTCAAGCAAGCTCCTGTGTGGGTATTCCAGAATTTAATACATCTATCACCTCCACCACCACCAGAAGCAAGTAAATTAGCCTGGAATGGACACCAAGCAAGGGCTTTTACTGCAGCAGTGTGGTCTTCGAGTCTGTGAAGCCATTGAGTTGGAGAGTTTGACGAAGCAACTGATCTATCCCAAATATGAAGAAGGTTGTCATTCCCTCCACTTGCTAATTGTTGTCCTGATGCAGACCATTTCAATCCACACACTTCTTGATGATGTCCTCTATATGTTTCTACAATGTGGTTTCTGATTCTGACATCATTATTGATAATCAAATTGTCCATTCCTCCTGTGGATAGGACGTGGTTGTTCCAATCCATAGCACCAACACGAGATTCATGACCACCTCGCAGTGTTCTCAGTTGTTTGTTAGATGTAGAATCCCATAGTTGAACTTCGGAGTTGTTCAATCCAACAGCAATGTGACGACCATCAGGTGCCCAACTCACACTGGTAATAGGGCCTGTATCCTCATCGACGGTCATGAGTTCAGAGGTGGATGAATCAGTTGCATCCCACAAGTACACGGTGTTTCCGAGAGCTATTGCAAGGACATTGCTGCTACCCCAATCGAGCAAATTCAAGTAGTAATCGTCAATGATCTCTGGAGCATCTAATGTCCTCTCCGAAGTCTGACACCAAAAAGACGAGAACATCAGAACCATTTGAAGAATCAATATAATCAGAAAGAACCAAAAGTCTCGAATTTGAAGAGAAAACTCACTTGAGGGATGGATCTTCGGGGCTTTGCTGGTTTCGCTTGTTGAACTGATGAAGTTTCAGGGAACAGCGACTGTGCAGGTGTTGGTGCCTTGTTCTTGAATGCAAGAATTCTGCTTCTGTTTAAGTTCAAAGCCTCTGCAAGTTGCTTCCTGTAAGCCTCTTTCGCCGGAGAACTCGCAACTGGATTTTCCTTACCTTTCCTTGCTTCCATTAGCATGTAATGTGCATAGTCGAAGTCTATTGCAGATCTGTTCGGGATAAATCGATCCAACTGCAATTTTCAAAATAGAAACCAGATCAGATATATATCAGAAATATATCAGATTAGAACATCATATAGAATCTAGTTATAAGAGACGTAAACCGATATCAGAAAACCCAAAGATTGGGTAAAAAAAAGCCCCAATTTTCACATTCAAATATTTCTAATAGAGAATCCAGTAACAACACAGCAAGCTCTATAACTGATTAAAACCGATGAGAAATGAAAGAAACACTAGATTTCGACAAACCCTCTTCTATCTCAAACCCCGGAAACAGAAACAAAAACCCTAATTTCAAACAATTGCAGAACAAATCAAATCTCAAAACAAATGTAAATTAATTAAAAAAAAGTAAATTAGAATCTAAAACCCTAGATTGGAATCATAGTATGAAGAGATTAAAATAGATGAACATACATTTTCTTTAGAGTTTTTTCTGCGGAGGACTGAATGTTCTTGCAATGGATTTCTAGGTTGAGACTTGTTTAGCATACCGAAAGATCCTCCTCCTGCATCCATTAAAACAAAAACAGAGAAAGAAACAAACAAGCAAATCCTGCAAAATAGAAGAACAATAGATCAACCAAGAAAAATAACGATCAAACTGTATAGACTATAATTAAACAAATTATGTATGATTAACGAAGGAGAGAATTTAGATCTTAGAGCTTCGCTTCAGAGATTAGAGGGAGAATTGAAAGTAGGGTGTGTGCTGTGTTGTGCTGTAGATGTTATTTATTTTGACGATGATTTGTTCGGTGAAATAGTAGCCGTTGGGTTTCATTGGGCAAAACTGCCCCTGTAATAGAAATTTAGAAAACGTTATAACTTCTATAAAATAACACGCGGGGATCAAAGAAAATTATTATTTAAAAAAATAATTCGTAGGTTGAATAATAATTACATTTAAATATGACTAATTTTATAGATATATTATATTATTAATTAATTATAAAATATAATATCAATCATATTTAACATTTCAACATTTTTATTACAATACAACAATGGGATTCCAGGTCTTAATGCATTATGAATTACTAGGGATAAAATAAAATATAACTTGATTTAAATTCTAAAAAACAACAAATAATATTTAAACATATTTGAAGAAAAGTAATCTATATAAAATTAATTTTTTATTTTTCTAGTAACAATATTATTTTATACATTATTAGAGACTTATTAATGATTAAGGGAATTTTTAAAATATATTATCTTATGATTTTATCGAATTTATTATTTTAGCATTAAAGATTCTAGTAGGAACCAGAAAGTTTTATTATTTCAATAAAATATTATATTATTAAGAATTATTTTGAAGGAGTTATATTGTATTTCAGAAAAGATGTTATAAATTTTGTTGAGAAAACATTTAATAGAAGTTGTGTTGTATGTTCAAGAAGGATTATAAACAAATTCATACCACAAAATCTTACTTTTTATACAGGAAATATATCTGGGAAGCCTAGTCAGCAGGAGGAGGAACTGTAATATCTGAGATTAAAAGTTTAAAAATCCCCATAAAAGGAAAAAAATTATCAAACATAACGGAGATATCAATTTGATGATTCAATTGTTATTATTATTTCATTTGATATTTTATAATGGATTGGTATCCTCCGCTAGGTTTGGAATTATCATGCAAAATTTAATTGTCTAGTAGCATGAAAACGAAACCAAATAGGGAATGATGCATCATGTTCGTCTTTCGAAAATGCTTATTGCCCCAAAGAATTTCTTAAGAGGATATGTTAACCATTCATCGGTTGTACTCGATTTTTATGTGGAACCACCATTTGTAGATGTCGAGTGTACATTGGTGATTTATTGGAGCAAAACTTGAGACACCAAGTCAGTTCATCGATGGTCAGCAAGTATGATGGTCTTAATGATGATCTTGCATGTATTTCGTGTGTATCTTACCGGTGGATTTAAAAAACCCCGCGAATTGATTTGGGTAATCGGTGTGGTTCTGGGTATATTGACCGCATCTTTTGGTGTAACTGGTTATTCCTTAGATTGTTGTTTTTTCACTGACACGACGTACCAAGTCAGATATCAATTTAATTTCTTTTAAATGCTTGACTCGAAGGTATTGAGCCAATTACAACTTTATACCCCACAAATTAATAACTTGAGTCGGATTTGAAACGGAAAAAAATAATATGTTAGTTGTATCCAGATTTTTGTTTATGAGAAATCTGGTCAATAATCTTAGTCCAAGTTGTGAACTCTAAAGAATTCTTCGATGTATAGGCTTGAAAATCCTGATTCTATGTGGGTCAAATTATTAAGGTTATAGTGGTTTCCTTAACTCACTTATGCAGCAACAAAATTTTACAATTCTGGTTAATAGAAGCTAGCTAAGAAATAGCAAGGCATCCAATTTTATTTAATTTCAAGAACACCGGTGAATTAAAATTATCTTTTACCACAAAATTATCTAAAAATAATTAAAAATATAAAATATAACTTAGTTATAAAGATTTTATTTAGGGATGTGGTTTAGAGAGTAGAAAAAGTGGTTCGATCGTAAAGTTTATTTTAAGTGGTGGATAAAGAGCGGTTATAATGGGTTTTGAGGAGAATAAAAGAGTGATCAGGATTTAAAGATTTTAAGGGGCAATGATTAGACAACGCACACCATGATCCGGATTCTCTGTTGAGTTTCGGTTCAAAGTATGGCTTTTTCGTTATTCTTCGCTTTTCTCTCTTCCCTTGAAAAAAAATTATTCTTCGCCTCCCTCTTCCGTTTCTCCTGATTTTATGTTTTAATTCCAAACCGTTTCGGGAGGTGGGAAGAAATTCTCAAACAAGTTGTCATCTTCCCACTTTTCTCCATTGCTCTCTTGCTCCTTTTCAACGTTTTAGTCGATTTCTTAACTTCTGATAAGCATTTCTTTCCACCTCCTATTCTTCTTTTAGGTCTTCTTCTTTAATTTTTCGTCAATTTTAATTTCATTAGTCTATCTACTTCTTCAATTTTTCGATCAGTTGGGATTTTTATTTTCCTCCATTGGAATTTTGTATTTGATTTGTATTTTATTACGTATCTTTAGTTTCCTCAATTGGAATTCTGATCCTTTTCATTTAACTTCTATCAACTGATTCTAACTTTTCGGGGAGAAATTCAACTTTTTTTTTTTTTTGTTAAATGGGTTTTGCTATAGGTTCTTTCGATGATGTTGGGGAAATCAGTTAATCCAGATATACTGAATCGTTATTACAAGTAAGAATATTTTTGTTTTGATGATGATGTTGTGAGAATTTTTGTTTTGGGGTTTGTTTTGTTTTGATTGGTGTAGACCCCATTAATGATGGCAGCAATGCATGGAAAGATTGAGTGTGTACAGATGTTGATTCAAGCAGGAGTCAATGTATGTTGAAGTGAAACTTTTTGGTGTTCCATTTTTTCTAAGTTTTGTTGAAAATGAGGACTTATTTTGATTGCGTATGATATTGATCAGATACTGATGTTTGATTCACTAAATGGACGAGGATATAAACCTACTATTATCTGGATTGCAGGTTAAAATTCTCTATAGATTTTGTGGTTTGTACTATGTCTGTTTACATGCGATAAAAGTTGATTATTTATACTGTTCTACTGGCACTCCGTTGGTTTAAGTTTTAGTGCCAATTGACAGAGCACTATGAAGGATTTGAAGTACATTAACGCATCCAAAGCCTACCTCCTGCTAAGTGATCAGCTTGAGAAATCAAGAGACGAAATGATCTGATGTCGTGCCATGTGGGAGAAACTACAGGTGTGTCATTCTGATTTGATTTTGCTGATTATTTTGTTCCTTTGCTTCCTTCATTTTTGATCTAATTTATTACTTTAAATCTCAATTTCTCTAGGTGGAGAAGGACGATTTTGCCTGGAGAGAAGCAGATGTGGTCGATGTTTCTTGAAGAGCTGCTTCAGTTGCCGATTCTTGGATATATGATCTTGAAAAGAAGTTGCATAAACAGTTTGATCAAAGAAATCTGTTTGAGATTAAGTTAGAAGAGGCTTCAGGAGAGCCAGGTGCGATATGCAGGTGTATGTCTGATGCTGATCAGTGGATGTGTACTAATTTATTTTTCTTGAGTGTTAGTTCTTAGAATAACAGTTGTGGACTTCTGTTCCAGGTAGGAAAAAAATAATGTCAGAGTTTAAAGCATTGCTTTCTTCATTTCCAAAGAAAATGAGTATTATGCGAGGCCAACTGAGTTAATACAAAAAGGCTGCTTTAAAGGTTCATTCATTGAGAGCTGAAGCTCAGTCACTGTCTAGGGTTTTGAATGGATTAGTGCATGGTATTGAAACGAATTTTAATACCACTTTGTAAATGTCATAATACTAAACTTCTTTCTCCAAATACCAACTCTGGTAAATGTGACGTCTTTATGTTTTCTCCGCATGCAGTTATTTTTTTGGTCTTTGGGGTTTTAGACATAGACCTTATCCTCCTGGAAGACCTATTGATGTTGCTCAAGCTATTGGTATAAGCGACTCGAGAAACGGTATTATGATTTTAAGTATGATCATTACTAAATTTCAGTTTTATAAAGATTTTCGGTATATGTTCTGCAAAATATGCTGTTTAGGATAGGTTGTTCTTCATTGTGCATGTGAACATCTTTCGTAATAAGCATTTTGCAGACCACTTTGTTCATTGTGCTTATGAACTTATGCACTTCGTTCCCTTAATTCTTAGAAATTGTTTCTGCTAGATTGTTTAATTGTTGTTGTTTCGTGTAGTTATAATGAGGAGTGGTGGTTGGTACTACAAGGATCGTTTGGGTCGAACAAGGGGACCTTTACAGCTGATAAGAATACCTTCATATGGGATGAAAACATGGATGAATGGGCACCTACTCACATGGTTTATGGCTTTGAAAGAGCAGATGCCACTGGGAAGGTTGGTAGTTTTTATTGCTCTCCTTTTTACGATTTGGATTTCATAAATTATTTTAAAACTGTTCTACCATGATACTTGATTTTAAGGATAACTTTGAATGAGCATGTCACGTGCTTGATACTACTGGGTAAACTACCATTTGGTAATGGGTATACAATGTCGAAAGTAGTTATTGACCATCAATTGAAAAGTAATTAAGGAGTAAAAATCAATCTTTTGCCGTTATGGTTTTGGTAGAAGTCGCTTGACCTTCTGGAGCAGATACCCATAGCATGCATCACTGAATGATTTGTGTGATAGTATTTTGAGATCTCAGTCTGACACTGAATTTTTATGAATAAAAAACACATTGATAAAAGAGAAAACCGAATTGAGCCATTATCCAATTTATAAATTACATGACTTGTAGACTCTGTAGTCAGACTGTTAGGTAAGTAACCCATGCCTAATCCAAATCTTTCCAAACCACCACAGTGCTGTTTGAATGGAACTCTTTAAAGGCGAATGAAGACTCAAAAGCACACTCATGAAAAAATTTGTTGTTGTTACAGCGGCTCAGCAAGTCACTAGCTTGACATTTATCAATTTCAAAACCAAATCAAGGACAAAAACAGGAAGGCATGGTGGTATACAGAAAATGTTGGCGCCCAACGAGGAGTCCCTTGGTTTCAACTGATCTGGAGTCTGGACGCTGGAGTTATTCCCCGGAAGTTTCTGCTGCAAATACACTAGGCCATTTTTACACTTTATCATTATTGATTTTCAGGGTTCTTCTTCCTCTGAATTCAACTCCACCACTCAACAGGTACATAACAAATACAGTATACTTTTTATCTGATATTTATTTTTATTTCTCTTACAAATTTTATTCTGGGATTTTTCACTAAATATGTTTTGGTGGAGAACATTTCACAGTTGTTAGTATCCTCTCCCAACTGTTGCAGATGGAACAACCCGAGACACTTCCTACCCAAGTTTTACAGTAACTCAAGCGTCACAAATTGATCTGCTTTCAGTATAGTTACATCAGCCATATTACTAAAGTTTTGAGAAGTGGGGAGCTAATCACATGCCGAAACGACACATTGTGAAGTAATTTGGTGTACTTTCTTCTCTGGTAGGAAACAATTTAGCAATTAACCCACCAGAGCCTAAGGTATTGGCTTATATGTGAGGCATCAGTGCCACCTCTAGGATGGAATACTTACTTCATTACTAACAGAGATGAAGTACAAACTAGGCATTAACGACGAATTGATATGGATAAGTCTACTGCACAGATAGTCACAGCACCATCAGGGGTTGGTTCACCCATAACATTATCTGACAACTAAAGAGAAGAGTATTCGATGGCAATGAATTTAGAACAAACTTAAAGAATCACTATTAGGACGCATCCCAGATTCAAACAGGTGATCCTCCAGTCAGGTAACTTTCATCCATTTTTTTGGTTGCCATCATTAACATTATTTTGTTGAAGTGTTATGACTATGAAGCTTAGGGTTGGGTTATATATTTTAATTTAATGGCTTTGTTCAGTTTGGTTTTTGATTCTGTAAGGTTTTGAACTTGATGATAGTTGTATTTGGCTCTGCAGGCTTATCCCTATATATGCACATCCATGGAAGGATCTGCCTGTACGTGAGAACATATGACGTCTTCTGGATGCCGCACAAGCATCCCTTGGTGGAGCTTTAGGAAAGTTCCCTCAGTATTTTGCTGCATATTCTGAGTTGGTGGTAAGTATAAACACAAATGCACGATGTCTAAGTTCTCTGTGTAAAGTTGGTGTTTGACTTGCATTCGACGCCTAATCCTTCATCAAAAGCTAATCAAATTAGAAACACAAATTCTATGAAATCAATACGTTTTGTTAAATCTTAAATCAAATAAATATAACTTAAACCTCTCCGCAGAGGCGCAGAGCCATACTTTTGTTGTTGCTTTTCAACACCTTCAGTTTTACATGACATTATCTTTTTGTATTTCCAGAATGCGGGTGTACAGTTTTGGTTTCCTCAAAGACCTACTATCTCCCCTGCAGATCCTACTACACTAGTGGCACCTAACAGTAGCTTATCTCAAGTGAAACCTCTATCTCCTAACCGTAAAGGGGTCGTCCCTCAACAACCAGGTTCACAGAACTCATCCATATCTAGGTAATAAAACCAGTCATATTTCCTTTTTTTCCATCAATCTTATTGTGCCAGTACAAGTGTACAACTTATGCTCCTTCAACACGTTCCAAACCCTTGCACATAGCGCATAGCATCATATGATTCTTCCGGACCATATATAGATCATGGGTCAACTCGAGATCAGTGAGGCTCACAGTGCTTCCCATTCAGATCTGCAAAAAAAATTATAAGCGTGCTCAGCCTGTAACACTGCTTCAAGTTACCTTATACGAAACGAAAAAATAAATTCTTGCAATAAAAGTCACTTCCAAAGACAATTATTGAACCTAGAAGGCAAAGTAACCTCTAACTAAGTTTTTGCACCTCAGACAAAAAAAATCCACTATAGCAAAATGTTATCATTTAGTGATGGATTACCAAAAGATTGTACATATCCACCGATTTATCTCCTAGGTACTGTAACATTTAAACCGAAGTCCTTGATTTCATGATCTACTTAGATAATTTGCCGTCATAATTTGCTTAGAAATTCAGGAATCCTCTCAAGTTTGTATCTATTTATATGTTTGGAATGCTTAAACTACATGTTGAATCTGCGTGGTTAGGAATACACATTTTGGCTTCTGTTTGGCTGCACTTTGGTTGAATTTTGTGGTGCATGGCTAGGATCTCATGCTAAATTATCCAGTCCACAAGTGCATCGCTGAACCTATAAACCGAGAATTCTTGGGTGTGAATATTATATTGGAGTTCAATTTACATGGTTATATGATGTCAGTTTGCTGTACCATACTGCGGGGGATTCATAGTAACATTTCTCACTGTGACAATCGAATTATATACACCTCTAACCCCTGTGTTGATGAAGTGTTTCTAAGGGATTGCTTAGTACAAAAGATCTAGCTTTTGTTAATTGACAATGGATTATTGTTAAGTTTGTTAATCAGTCTTCTATATATTCACAATTCCAGGACTTTATTTTACACTGTGGAAGCCTATTGACTCTTATTTGAAAAAAAGGTGTCTTTCACTGTATTAACAATTACTATTTACTATGGTTACTTGTTTCTATTATCAACTCTAACTAACTCCCTTATTTTTTTCTCTTCTGTCCAACGTCTTATTATAATTCAAAATGGTTAGGATAATTACCGATGTCTAGGATAATTACCGCGATAAATAAATTTTCGGATATATATCTCCATAAATAAAAATATCCATATTATTACGCCACGAATTAAGCATAGTAATAAAATAAAGTTGTCTTTCACCACAAACCATATAAGAATAGTTTAGCATAGTAATAAAATAAAGTTGTCTTTCACCACAAACCATATAAGAATAGTTTATAAAATTGTCCTTTACAATAAAAACATGTAAGAACAATAAATTAAGATTGTTTTCCACCACTGTTTCTCGGTAAAGGTAGGAGGAACAAAAATTAATCATTTGTAATTTGTTGATGATATTATTGTCTTTATCGATGCGAAGGAGGAATAAGTTGCTACCCTCCGTTATCTTCTTCTTTGCTTTGAGTTAACATTGAAGATTAATTTTTCCAAGAGTAGCTTGTATGGAGTCGCGGTAAAGACAATAAATTAAGAATAATAAATTAAGATTGTTTCCACCATTGTTTCTCGGTAAAGGTAGGAGGAACAAAAATCAATCATTTGCAATTTGCCGACGATACTATTGTCTTTATCAAAATACTAAAATATTCACAATATTGGTTGGACTATGGTGTCAAAACAAAAGAAAAAGGAGGGCTTGGTATTAGAAGAACGAAACTAGTGAACTGGGCTTTGTTAAAAAAGTGGTGGTGGCGTTTTGGCTTAGAGAAAGATGTGTTGTGGAGGAAGATAATAGTTGAAAAATTTGGTGAAACCTCTACCGATTGGGAAACTTTCCTACCTAAAGGTTCAAAAGGAGGTAGTCTTTGGTATAACATTTATAAAGAGCTAGAAAAGATTTCAACAAACATATCAAATTCAAGATTGGCGCGGGCGAGGAAACTAGATTTTGGTAAGATGTTTGGATTGGGGAAGGAAAATTATGTGATATGTTTCCATCGGCCTATGAAGTCTTAAGGACCAAGGAACTTGTGGTAGCACGTATGTTCGATGTAGTAGACGACGGTATAAGGTGGAAGTTTATGGCTAGACAAAGGTACTCTCAAACCATCTCAAATGAAGTATCAACTATTTCAAATATTCTCTCTTCTTTCTCTATTCAAGAAGGTGCTTCGGATAGTCGAATTTAGTATGGAAATGACAATGGTCAATATACGGTTAAAGATGGTATGAAGAACGGAGAGGAATAAGAGGTGCCAACTTTCATAATAGATGTTGTTTGGACCCGTAATTATCCTTGCAAAATCAATTTCTTCCTTTGGTTTCTTTCTCATGATAGGGTAATGAAAAAAGATAAGCTTCTAAGAAGGGGCATGGAAGTTTCTAGCCTTTGTTGTTTTTGTGGCGAAAATGATGAGACTAGCGAGCATCTTTTCTATGATTGTTGGAGGATCCGAAGGATTTGTGACTATTTTAATGAAGGGTCTAGAAGTAATTGGATTTATAACTCCAATATGTCTATAAACGTAAACTCTTGGAAATTCAATTGGGGAGATGATCGTCTTAGTCGAATTTGGAACAACATCCAAGTAGCTATTTGGTGGAGTATTTGGAAGGAGCGTAATGCAAGAGTCTTCAAAAACAAAAGGAAAAGATTGGAAAGTATAATTAGAAGCGTTAAACTTCAAGCTTTCTTTTGGGCGGAATCTAATACAAAAATGTTAGGTCTAACCGCAAATATGGTTATAGCTCTTTAGGACTCATTATTTTGGCCCTATTGATTTTGTTTTTTGATTTTTAATTTTTGCTATTCCTTTTAGTCTCTATTGTTGTCTTTTGTATTCATTGGGTTGAGGTACCTCCTTAAGTACCTTCTCTTTTCAATGGATTTATCTTTGACCGATCAAAAAAAAAAGATTGTTTTTCACCAGAAACCATACCTTCTTCTCATCATCTAATTTGTCTTGTTCAACCCGGAACTTCTGAAGACAAACCTCTTCATGGTATCTTATTATGCTTGCAACGTGCTTCTAGAGTTAAGAACCACCTTGCTTCCTTCTTCAATGGATAACTCGGCTTATCACAATTGACATGTTTCGTTTAGCTAGTTTTGATTATTTTTTTCTTGCTAGTCTTCCTTTCGATTTCATCTAAATCTGAATTAAGTGATATCTCTCAAATCTTAGATAAACCATCATCGCATCTGGTTCCTTATACCATAAGAAAATAGGAATGCCATAAGAAAATAGGAGTCGTAATGCCTAATCTTACCGTACATGCAAAAGTATGTAGGTATGTTTAAGGAATACACTGGTGAAATGAAATTTTAGGATAAATAATATTTTTTACTAGGGTGTGGTTGTGGTTACAAGGGAACTAATTTACAGATTTGATTTCTAACCGAAGAATCTTTAAAAAAAAAATAGTTTTTGCATCAAGATTAGAACAAAATTGATCTCTAACCGAAGAATCTTTAAAAAGAACCATTCTTTGCATCAAGATTTGAGTTGTCGTTATATTCTTACGTATTTATGCGCTACTAAATAAACATGACTTCAATAGTTTTTTTGTCCTCTAGGCAGTGCATGCATTCAGTTTAACTACATCTAGACCTACGTTACGCGTAGATCATCATCTAGGGTTGGGATACAAAGACATTCTATAACTATCATCACTAAACGTAAGAATATATAGATTTTTTCACCAGACCATATTTTAATTTTACCCTCATTTGAATATTTGATATATATATATATATATGTGTTTATAACACAAAAATATTATCTATTAGACCTGTCGATTGAGATACATTTGTATATATATAATATAAAACATTTATTATAAAATATTTATTTATTTGTTTTTAAAGAAAAAAATTAGCATCTTAAACTTTTATTTTAAAATGATGCTTGTATTTTACATGAATTATTTAAAATTGAAAAATTAATATTTTTTTAAATGCTTATTAAAATGTCCACAGTCATACAAATATTATTTGTGAAAAAAAAAGTTTGTACATAAAAAAAAAAGAAAAATCATATTGTACAAAAAAATTTACATCATAATGCACTTTATTTTTTAACACATGACACAAAATATTTTGAACCATGAGACACATTTTGAAAGTTTAGTAATATACTAAGTAAATATATTAATTAAAATAATACGAAGGCATTATCTAGTTTTATCTTATTTGTTCTTTTAGACATATTTTTTTTGTAATGCTTGTAGGTTAACACAGAAATACTACTGATAAATATTATCATACGTTAAAAAATAAAAAATTATATTAGAAAAGATATTTATTTATAAATATTTAAATATAAAAATATTATGTTATAAATTTCATAAATATTTATAATATCTTTCTTCAATAATTTAAAAGTGATAACACCAGTAAATATGCAAATAAATTTATAGTTTTACAAATCCAAATCAAAAATCGATTTAGATTTTAATAAGTATGGATAAATATTAATTAAAATAATTCTAATATGTTACGAAGAATTTAAAATCTATGATGGATAAACAAATATTACCTAGATAACATAAAAGGAGCATCCTTTTCTTCCTAAATGGGTCTTAGGTACGATTTTAATTTACGGACAGTATCCCTCACGTCTCGTCGCTCATTTTTTGTGGGATGTGTTTTTCATTTTGTAAATAAACAACAACTCTTTCATTATCTTTGTGTTTTACTTGAACCGAAAAAGCTTCTTTATCTGCAACTTCTTCCATTATGACTTCGAGATCAATTGAGAATCTTAATCATTGCTTAATATTTGGATTTTTTTCAACATAAATTGATTGATTGGGTTTCTTCCCCTAACCTTTGGTGATTTCTGGAGGGTTTTTCCTGAGAATCTGATTGATATCTTTGATTGAATTTTCAGGATGAAAAAGAACTTAAGGTTGTTATATATGGAGAGAAAAATAAAAACGGTTGCTATCTTTCAATTTGGTTTTTGGCGCTCATGTTTAGCTATGGGCTACTGGATAACTGTGCATCTTCTAGGCCGATTGAAAAAGCTTTTTTTTTTTTTGATCCAACAGAACGCATATTTTTCGTTCCAAAAGTAATATAGAGACGATATTTGTCACAATTAGTAACAATATCGTTTCCAATTAAGCATACGCTTACAAATGTATTTAACCGAACCAGACCTTGGCTCCCGTCTTCTTGGACTGCATTTTTCCGATTTTGACCCATTTTCTCGACAGAATTTTAGTTTTTAAAAAAATCGATTTTAGATCAAACTTTTCAGAATTTATTTCATTTTATCATAGTTATATCGATTAATAACTATATGATTGAAAAAAAAACGTCCTTAAATCTAAGAATACAAATTTGAAAAATCATACTTTTTCATATAAACTTTTAATTTTGAAAGTCTTCATTTATGGACTAAATTTATTGAATTTTCTTTCAAATTATCAGAGTTATAACGATTAATAGCCTTTCAATGCAAAGCGTCTGAAGAAATAATAAAAAATTGATCAATTATAGGAAATCATTTTTTTTTCTGAAAACTTAATCTTTGGAACAATAAAAATGTAACTGAAAAAATAAATTCAAGTCACCATATAGAAGGACTCTTTTTCAGTCGTTCAATAGTGCAAGCACAGTTATGTGTTATCACTTGGGACATCCTTTTAAAGTACTCTTTTATGTCCTAAACAAATTTTAAGCAATCCCATGGAACAATTCTATCCCGCAATTACACTTGAGTTTTGGTAAAGCTATTCAAGGGTACATGTTGTGTATCTTTAAACTAAGATGAATTAAGTGATCCAAAAAGTTTTGTTTATTATTAATTAAGATGAATTAAAATGTGTGTAATATTTTTCTTTGGGTTAATTGACGTCTGATACTCATATTTTGTCCAACATTAGGATTTGGTCTAATTTTTATCTAACATAGAGTTTGGTACTGGAAAAGACGTTGACCGGCGTTGGCTAAGTTAAATATTGACTTATGTTTAATAAGTTAATATAAAAATTAAATATTAGAAAATTTACTATTATACCCTTCATTTTACTAACATTTACATAATACTCTAAAATTATGTTTCCGCCCTCAACCTAATTCCCCAACTTTCTTGTCACTTCCATCCCGATAGACTAACACCACTTCCACCACCATCTTACACCACCTCCACCGCCATCTTCCGATATCCACTCAAATCTATCACATAATCAAACAAGTAGATTCAGAACACAAACAAAACTAAACAATATAGACTTGTCCAAATTAAAAAAAATAAATAAACCCATTTCCACAAATTCCAATCTCAGTTGATCTTTGAGAAAGAGAATGAATCATATTTGTTTTCTTAAAAATCTTTTGCTCTCACTTTGTTCCTCAGCGGTTCTTTTCTTGAATCTTTTTTGATCATACTACTCCTCATCATCTTTTTCCAATGTTTTTTTTTTTGTTTCATTAGTAAGAACAAGTTTTTGATTTTTACTAGTACCATCTTCTTTTTTATTTTCTTGATGTTGCAAACAACTATTCCGGACATCCATTTCTTGATTGTGTCTTCTTTTAGAACTACTACTAGTTTCAGTTAATTCATCAGTTTGACGTTTTAATTCGTATCTTCTGATGCAGCCATTGTATCTTTACATATTTTCTTCAAACGAGATTCTTGAATTCTCTTTAATGTTTTCAAAGGCTTCTCTGAAAGGTAACACATGTTTTTTTTATCTATATAACCTATATAAAGTAAGTGATTAAGCTAATCAAACTTACCTTTATGATTAGTCCATATAGCCTACAGAATTATACACAATTATTATATATATCCCAAAATAGTTGGATAAATCATCAAATCCCTAAATCAACAAAAAAAAGAGCTAATTACCTTGTTTGCATAATTAAATTTATATACAATATATGACATTAGTGATGATTTTGAGGAATATTCAATGCCCTCAAATGATTTTAATGTATCATGAGTTGGAAAAAAAAAACATCTTGGAGATTTTTTTATAAATTATGTTTATGGAGTTTTAGAGAATGATTCTAGGAAATTAAAAACTCAGTTAATTCCATTTTGATTGGTGCTATTGTGGATATTTTTTAAAGGATAATTAGAATATGTACCCACAATCAATTTTGATGTAATCATGAATGAGAAAAAATAACTCATTTTAGAGATAAGTAAGAATTAGGGTTTAGTTTGTTTTTGGGGAAAAATAAGAATTAGTGTTTTTGGTCAATTTATGAAAATAGTGAGAGAAAATTTACAATTATTTTGAAGTATAACTTAGGTTTGATTTTAAAAAATAGGGTTTTGATTTTAGTTAAAAAAGTATGATTTAAGTTGGATTGTTAGTAAAAATTAAGAGTTGTTTGATATTTCACTTCATCTTAAGCTTTTTGTCCTATAAATAATAAAATGCATGTGCTACATATAAGAGAAACCTTCTGAAAATCCTCTTAATTTTAACTAATTTACTCTTTGAATCATCGTCATACAAACTAATATTTTCATCTTTGCGTATTACTTAAACTGAAGAAGCTTTTTAATCTGCATCTTCTTCCATTATAACTTTAGAGATCAGTTGAGAATCTCGATCCTTCGCTCAAATTTTGGTTTAAATTGATTGATTTATGAATGGTTTTCTTCTGACAATCTTTGAGAAGATTCTGAAGGTTTTTTTTTTTCAAAATTTGATTGATAAATAATTAAATTTATTTGATTGAAATTTCTCTATGAAAAGGAACTTAAAGACTGTTACATATGTAGAGACAAACTAAAAACCATCTCCCTCTTTTAGTTTTGATTTTGGCACTTATGTTTGGATATATGCTATTGGATGGCCGTGCATCTGAGGGGCGCCACCTAAAGAACTTTTAATTATTTTTTTTGAGCCAACGATACTTTGGGAACGAATATTTTCGTTCCGAAAGTAACTAGCGATGATATTTGCCACAGTTAGCAACAATTATACCGATTTCATATAAGTGTGGGTTCAGAAATGTCTTTAACCGGACCCAACCCAGGCTCCTATCTTCTTCACCTTTTGTTTTTCCTATTTTAACCCGTTTTTCTAGCCAGAATTTTAATTTAAAAAAAAAAATCGATTACAGATCAAATTTGTCAGAATTTATTTTAGTTTATCAAAATTATATCGATTAGTAACTACATAATGGAAGAAATTTGAAAAAACATCCTTAAATCTAAGAATTGAAATTTGTAAAAACTAAATTTTCTAGTAAAATTTTAATTTCGAAACTCTTCATTTATGGATCATACTTATCATAATTTCTCTCAATTTGTCAAAGTTATAACGATTAATAGATTTTTAATGTAAGACGTTTGAAGAAAAACGATCAAAAAACGATCAATTTTGGGAAATCATTTTTTTCTTTTTGAAAACTTGATCTTTGATACAAAAGATACTCCTCAGATTCCATGTTTTGGATTATAACAAAGATACTCCTCAGATTGCCAGATTAAAAGCCCGCCACCTTTTGTAATAGATAATGGAGTAATGTGCATAGTAGTAGTGACACTAAACTCCTTGCTCCAACTCCAAGTATAACATTCCATCCCGCTCATATCATTACATGCAGTTCTCTTTCTTAATAACCATACATCATCTTTATTATGATCCAACAACGATTCCACAACACACAAACATCCGTCCAATTCATAAAAGGTGAGGCAGAAATCCGAAACCGTTATAGAGGGTGGCAAACTAATAAGTTCACGAAATGTTTCGTCAGCTACATTGAAGGCCACAATTGTCCTATCAAAAGACAACCAATAAATTTCTTCATTTGCAAAGATACCCTTATGAAAAGAATAGCGATAGCTAATATCATCTTTGTCTCTCCATCCATGATCACCAAGAGTATATATTTGGACGCATGCTCCCAAAATTCTAACAACCTTGTATTCATTAGTTGAATGATGGTAACCATATCCACTATTTACATAAGTGTGAGAACCCATCAATTTTGGAAGACACATTGGTGACGGGGTTACAAATATAGATGAGTGATCCGCTTAGTAGTGAGGACGATTGTGTACCTGAATAGTAGGATGAGTGATCCGCTTGATTGCGGCAGGCTCGGACTGCTGCTTATCATTATTGTTACCGTACTCGTGATAACAATGTCTATAACGGTGAATTGAACAATCAAAAGCTAACAAAAGGAAGCCGTTGTCATGAACATAATGATCACCACCACCATTAAGACGATAGATGACATGTTGTGGGGGAAAATAAGGATCTTTAAGAATACCCAACCATGCTTTACAAACTAGTTTACAATCTAAGATTGATTGAATAGGTAATCGACAAAATACCTGTAGTACAAGATCATGTGGCAATAGCTTCTCCATTCTCTCCTTCAAATCTCTGATGAGGATTCAAAAGATTAAGTGAGAATATAAGTTAAGAGAATCAAGGGATCATCTGAATCTTACCTATCCTAATGCCAACTTTATTGTGGTCAAACTATCAAGCTATACTACTGTGCAGGTGCCGAAGTACTCTCAGATGCCAAATCCAAAAGTTGCTGACTTGTCAATGTAGATTCGGTGGGTGATCATAGACCAAACTCGCTAGCATCGGGGTGGGGATAAAAAGAAGCAGCAGAGATATCTGGTGTAACTACCCAGGAGTCCAAGCTACTAAGTATACAGATTTCATCAATCTGCTATGCTATCTAATTTGTGCATAGTATGCTGATATTTAATAAAAGATTATCAACCAAAATTTCGATTAAGAGAACAAAAAAATGTTGCAGCGAGATGAAATTATGGACTCAGGAAAATACTCCTCTTGTTGTTCCAATAGTTATCTCTCCCACATAAGTACCGGAGTTAAGTGAAACTAGGCTTTCCACATAATTTTCTACTTCATAACACACAGCACTTGAATGTTTCATGTCATGTACAATTAAGTTAACCCAATTCCTTGGTGGCAAACGCATTAAACATTGACCTGTGTCATGTAAACTGATTGAAGTTTTTTTAAATTTCATTAATAATATCTTTAGTTATTAATCCACTACTCCAATATGGTCACTAAGAAAATAAAAAAAACTATTTGAAAATAGCCAAACATGGCTACACACTCCCTCGTAATTTTCTCTGTCTTCCGACCTAAGTTGACATCGAAAACTTTAAGGGATTCAATAACACTTTTGCAGTCACCCAACAAAATGTCAGACGTTTCCTTCATCTTCAATGCCCAGTTAATTGCAGTTGGAAGGGCAAGACATTCAGCTTCTTCAGGGCAAGTGGTTAATCCAGATGAGGCCCTTGCTTGTAGGTGGTTTCCATTGCTACCCAAGAGGATTGCTGCTGCTCCATATTTTCCTGAAAAATAATCAAAACAAGCATCTATTAGAATGATTTTCATATTTCTTCCTAGCATACCCTGCAAGTCATTGTAAACAACATTTTCAACCCATGCTTCAAAAATAAAATAAAAATAATAATGAATAAAACGAAACAAAACAAAACAAAAAAGAATAGTCACCCCTCTCTTCAGTTTTAATGTCTCTCCTGCGAATATAAGATTGATTAAAAAAAAATCTGTAACAAGATTTATAGGATCTGGCCTTTGGTTTTTAAAAATTGCATTGCACCTAAGTTTCCAAATTGACCAAGCAGTATAGGCTGCCTGTTCAGTCAATTTAGCGCAGTGATTTCTAACAAGCTTGTCAATTCAAATATGAATATAGGTAATAGTAGGATCAACAATTAAGTGAGTCAGACCAAGAGCAAACCAAATAGCAGTTGAAAATGGGCATTTAAGGAATAAATGAAGAACAGAATCTTCCTCTTAGTTATTGTTGCAGAGGCAACAAAAGGGGGAAGCATTATGAGTTTATAACTGTCAGATTCAAAGGCTATAAGCCTAGTCTATAAGACGGCTCTGACAGCAACCGGAGAAGAGAGAGAGGAGACATGGAGACAGAATATTGCTCTGACAGATACAATATTGCAACAAAAGGGGGAAGCATTATGAGTTTATAACTGTCAAATTCAAAGGCTATAAGCCTAGTCTATAAGACGGCTCTGACAGCAACTGATGAAGAGAGAGAGGAGACATGGAGACAGAATATTGCTCACCGTCATTTTTCTTTAATCCGTATGGTCATGGAAACGGATTATCTTATTGATGAACGCCCTCTCCTGACGGTATCTACTCATGAGAAAAAAAAATTGGAGCAATTTAGGGTCAGCTTGTTATCTTACTGTAACAAAAGAAACCAATAAGAAAGAGCAGATTATAAATTAGCTATTCCCACATTTTAGTAATAGTAAGTGTAGATGAATACTTACATCACAAATGAGGATATGCAGAAGCATGCAAAGCCTACAGAAAGATGAATAAACATCGTCGACCAGAAGTTATCTTGGTCTAAGAATATTCTCTCAGAAACCTGGGTAACAAAGCTTGAAAGAAGTAAAACTATCCAACCGGAAGGCAAGCAATGGCGAAATCTAAATTCCGATGAAGAATCCTATAGAACAAAAAAAAAACACTCCATTAATGAGCGAGCATCTAATGAATGACAGTTTCGATGACATATTATGGTGAAAAATGTACCTGGAAATAGCGCTTGATAAATATTGCTGAATAAGAAATTCTCAGAATCATATCTTAGAACTCAAGTCAAGAAAACTAGTAAGAATCATAAAGCTAGTGAAATAATAACACTTCAAGTAATAATGAAGCGCATCAGGTTACTCGAGAGAAAAACATAAACAAGAACCATTACCTAATAAAGCCTACAACAGCAGTTCAATTTAGCTAAACATTGCAGTTTATGTTGTAGCTAATTCATAATCAAAAATGCAAATGACAATAAATAAGAATTTGTCGGAAGGATACTCAATGAATTAGCAAGAATTAATCCAACAGCCCCAGCTGATTGAATTAACACGACATTTAACACTACATAAATTCCGGAGAAGATAAGCAAGGAATCATTTGAACGCTTGAGTTGGTCTTCCGATGCCACTGCATGTAGAAACGCTTCAGATGTTCCTGGAGCATTTCATAGCGGATTAAACAATTTTCTTTAAACCTGTAAGATATAATTAGTGAGAGGCATTCATCAATCAAACAAAAGTGATGGAGTTACCAACCATTCATAGCTAAAACAATGATATATAGACAATAATAACGGAGGACAGTCGGGGCTTCTCCATCACTCCATTTACTTCCATACAGCACTCTAATAAGAACGTAAGAGTAGCTTGGACCAAAAGCCATAAACACAAGACCTACACGAAACACAATCAAAAAATTAAGAAGGTGTATTTCAGAGAAGACATATAAGTAGAAGCAACTATACACCACTCGTAGAGATTTATAGTAATTTTACAATCTCCATTGACTAGCAAAGGAAGATACAGCAGTATTGGACTAATTATGTATAGCGAGTACAGTCAAGTAAATTGGTAACTTACCACATATAACAATATTCAACTTATGATAAATAATAAAAAACTTATTTAAATCTATGATCTGCAGGTTGAATTCAGTCTGACCACACCTCCTAATCCGAAAACGTAATATCTGGGCAGTAAGACTGAAAACATTATGTAATTCTAGACCCTTGAATTGCTTGCACAAGATTGCATAATACTTGAAATGTGAATATTTCATTCTTCTAAATCAGTATAAACCTAACAAAATTAAGGCCATAAATACCATCATAAGAATCACTTTTTTCATGCTCAAAGATCTCTTCTTTTCTCTTTAATTAGCCCCAATTTTCCTAGAGTTATCTCAGATTACATCTAAAGAGATCTCTTGCAAAAGCGTTGTATTCTGTGAAGTATCAAACGAACGAATTCAATAAACAGCACAAAATCATACCAATCAAAATAACAAGCTTCAGGGCTTCTGTAAGGGAATATCGTAGTTTTGAGCTTTTTCGAGGGTTAACTCCTGCAAAGAAACAGGAGACCAGGGATCAACTTCCCGTCATAAATAGAATTCATACTATAACTCAACGTTATGCTGCACTTCAACACTTTAATGACAGAATTGAATTATTGGTGAACACAGGATATATTTGCAAATAAGAAACACAGATTTTCAGAAAGGGTGTTCAAACTAAGAAAGACCACATATATTTCCCTGGAATAAATTAAATATGGAAACGACGTTTGATAACATAAGAACACGTACATAAAATCATTGAAGACATCAAGAACTTGCAAAAGAATGAGAGAAAAAAGAAGGGGAACATGCAAACCTGATTGAAACATTGCAAATGTGGCATATGAACTCTCTTCAAAAGGAAGGAACACCAATCTCACCACTAAACTACCTGGATGTGCCATGAGACATAATTTAAGCACACCAGAAGAGCAGACTAAGAATTACCCAATATAATTTACTTTCAGGAATCAGGAGCTTTTATGATACTAACCTAATTTATCTACAAGTCCATACACAGCTTGGTTATAGGTGGTATCAAACCACACAAGAATCATCTTCTCCCCTTCTTGAAGGACCAATTTTCTGATGGATTGTCGGGTGAACAACATACACATCTTTGAAAGTTGCTTGTCATAGTCCATCATACTCCTCAATCTGAACAAATTAAGTTAGTTAATGACATTGATATAACATTGATACTATAAGAAATTGCAGTGGCATATAACATAAAATTGATCTGTTCAAACATCTGATCTATCAAAACTCAAAAGTTTATATTTTTTTTGAAGCATAGTTACAAGATAATTGGCTTTCATTTTGTTAGGAACTAAAATGTTTGGAAGAAAAAGCCCAAAACATACTGATCTGACAATGTAAAAATATGCAACTGTGTTCGAACATTTACAGCTTTAGTTTATGCAAAGCAAAATATTCGCATCATGGTCATGCCGTTTGCTTTCTGCTACTATACATTCACATCAATGATTAAGTGGATGCATGCAGTTCCATTGCAAATACTTCATAAATACTGCATACAAATTGGATGTGTTTACAACCTCATACTATATTTTTACCTAACATGTATCAACAACAAACAGAAGTATTCATTTCAATTAATCATCTAACTGGAGTTCAAATTGACTTTCACCCATAGAGGAATGAAATTTCACCCGATGTCTTTATCTTATAGCTGTAGGATACTTATTTTACATACCTAATGGAGAGAGAGAGAAGAAAGAGAGAAGAGCGAGAGAGAGAGGGCACCTGAAAGGTAAAAAATCAGATCTTTTGATTGCATGGAAAAGAAGAAAGTAACTCCAATAGCCCACGAATATGGAAGCACCATAAGCAGTCTGGGATAACGCAAAAACAAGTGATTTTTCCTGCAAGTTTTATGATGCAGCGATAGATATTTAATAAGATTAAAGAATGTGAAAATGGACTAAAAGAAATTTGAAGTTAGAAAGGGAGAAGGGTGGCAAATTTTTGAAATACTAGAACTGCTGAAAGTTTATACACCCCATAGATAACTCCTTGTCTACAGGATAAATGCAAACTACAATCAAATCAACCATTTTCAACAAAAATGAAGGCCTTTTCTCTCCACATAAATTAAGCCATAATAAACTATCAACATGGAAATCAAAAGTTTGAAAGGGACGTGCTTTTCTTATATGAAGCAGACTGTCAGATATATACCATAAATAAACTTAAGAAGATGTTTCTGAACTTTACGATTTTTACCATGTTGGATTGTTTGACAATGAGAATGTAAGTTGTCATGCAACGTAGAAGGGTTGCTATAGTTTCCACCACCAATCTCAATTTAAGGAGAATCAAGTTCTGAGAAAGAATATACAAGGGTTCTGCCAATAGCTCCAAAACACATGCAAATCCTGCCATATAAAAGTTAAATTTTATTGGTCAGTCATGGAACAAGGTTTAAATATAAGCAATCGCAGAAAACGTGAAGGAGAAACATCAAACAGAGAGGCTCTACAACTTCATTACTAGGGTGAATTTTAAGGCAAGTCTACTTGCAGTGAATTTTTGCATAAATTGCCTATCAGAGATCAGATAAAGGTACCTTAGATTTGTGGCTGCTGTAAAACTTCTATGTGCCTGAATCCTTTCCTGATATGTTATTTCAAGCTCCTTTCAGGGTGCAATCCTAGACAGAGTGGAATGTAAAAATAAGGCTTTGAACACAGAATTCTCAAAGTAATGACACTAGATGACTTGTCATTACTAGCATGCTTATAGGTCATCTAATCACAAAAGTTAGCCGAAACATAATTATGGATAGGTTTTATGGGATTGACCAATATTTACCACAAAAAACATGGGAATTCATCTTTGGGGTGATTGATTATGCAACACAAACTTGTGGGAGAAATCACTAAAGTAGTTGAGACAAGAATATCAGATCAACAACTATGTTGTTAATTATTCATTATTCAAGTTGAGAATAAGTGTAGAGCACCAAAATATGAGAAACTGGACATGTAGATAATATTTTGGAACGGGTAATACCTAGGATTAGGATGGCCTGCCCATATGGGTTGTAAACGCTAAGTGCTTGCCACCAGAACACAAGTATACAGGCTGAAATTGTAACAAGTATCCCGATAGGAAAAGTGATCCACGCTACTTTAAGTAGTTTTGCAGCATTTTCTTCAGCTGATGCACCATCACTGCACAAGCATAATATGTTTCAGGTGTATACTCAAACAAATAAACAAATTCTGGTAAAGAAGTTACATTTTTTTTTCAGGGTCAAAAAGAGATGTTATGTTTCCCATTTTGACACTTCAATAAAATGTCGACTTTTTTTTATCACGTCAAATAATTTATGAAATAATTCCGCAATAGAACACAAGAAGTAATCACCATCTAAGGTCTGCACGTAAACATGCTCGCCGAAATCCTTCTCGACTAAGAAACAATATGCATGTGACTAAAAGATGAAACTGCACTGCATAAAGCTGCAGTTTAAAATGGAAATCAGATAAGAACAAATTACAGTACAAGATCCAAAATAAGCATGAAAACGAAAAAGCAAAATATTTAACAGCTATTGAATGCTATCACTGGAAAGTTCACCGAAAAGCAGATATATGTATCAATGAAAACAAAGAAACTACTAATTTAACATTAGAATTACCGCGTAGTCTGCTTCACTGAGGCGTCTCACAATCCATGTATTAAAGATAAAGGGAATTCCCCTTGCCAATACCTGTGT
The DNA here is from genome assembly GCA_023531435.1 of Papaver californicum. Classification (NCBI taxonomy): domain Eukaryota; kingdom Viridiplantae; phylum Streptophyta; class Magnoliopsida; order Ranunculales; family Papaveraceae; genus Papaver; species Papaver californicum. The sequence goes on from JAJJMC010028335.1 coordinate 58,980, forward strand.
AGCTAAGCATCAATGAAAACCAAATCACACATAAATTTATAGAAACAGGTGAACCAAAAAACTTAACTTGCGAAAGAGAAATGAATCATTTAGGTGAGCACTAAACTAACTAACCCATCAGGTACTTGAACGTTCGAGCAAAATTAGTACGATCACCATCTTCAATTCCTTGAGATGGCACTGGTGGTACTTTTGACATCTCAAGAAAATATCCTGGAAAATAAAAACAATAGCAGAGAAGTAATTACTTCTTAGATCTTTTCAAACGTTTTCGGTGCAATAATTTTATAATTAGTAACAATCTTCTAATGATCTCAAATTCAACCCATCCATGCTTGAGAAACCATTGGTAGAAAAATATAAACGACATTGGCTGCATAATCAACAAATTCTGGTTTTCAGAAGCCGTTGAGTAATGATTTCATGTGATTCAGACGATTCGGAACCCATGTAGAAAATCAAAAAACTAATAGGTACCCTCTCTTATAACTAATTTAAAAGATAACCTACATCCAATTCTACAATTTGAGCAAATGATCAACTGTCTACTAGTGTACTAATCTACCCAGTTAAGCATTTATGAGATTACAAAAGAGCATTGGATTAATTATAAAAGTTGTTACAGTTGAGAAACTTTGGAAGACAATATAGCAATTTTCCTTCACCCCATTAATGACTATATGTAATTTACATGTTGCAGATACACCATCATATCAGCAAAAATGGGTAATTCAAAATCCAAATTGAAACAGTTAATTCTGAAAAGCGAAGAGACAAATAGACAATTTTAAAAGCATCTGATTTCCAGACTGAACAATGATGGTAATATGGAAGCAACTCACAGTAAAAACCCTAGTTTATCTATCAAAATTTAATCGAGAAAAGAAAAGTTGTACCTTTGGATATCTCAGCACCAAACAATTGGTTGAAAGGAAACCAATTTTCTAATTCATAAATTCTCTGAAGAAAAAAAACAGTTTAGCTTCCAGAATTGACAAAAGAAAGGAAAAAAAAGGAAGAAAACAGAGATTTATAAGAACTGGATCTTGGTGCAATATCAATCAGAAGTGGGCTTTAAACCCTAAGCCCGACCCGATTATATTCCGGTTCTCATATATAAACCCAGATTTGAGGTGAAAAAAGTCGTACTGCATTTGTCTGTGTTTACCCCTTTGGTTGAGACTTGTGAGAGAAATAGAATGGCGGCCATTACTGCAGCTTCATCATCTTCAGTAATAACAGTTCGAAAACAAAACCCTAATCTATCCTCATCATCTTATTCACAATCATTCAATCAAAATGTTAAATTTTCCAATACCAATTTCATCAAATCCCCAATCAATTTATCCCTATCCTCAAAATTATCTTCTCGTATTGTTCCTGTTTCTGCAAGTAGTACTGATTCTTCTGATAATTCATTCACAGCTGCAACTTCTTTTCATGGAGTTTGTTATGTACTTGGAGATAATATTGATACAGACCAAATCATACCAGCTGAATACCTAACATTAGTCCCATCAAAACCTGAGGAATACAAAAAACTTGGTTCATTTGCTTTAATTGGTTTACCATCAGACAACTATCCAACCAAATTTATTGAATCAGGTGAATTTAAATCCAAGTATTCGATTATTATTGCTGGTGATAATTTTGGTTGTGGATCTTCAAGAGAACATGCTCCTGTTGCTCTTGGTGCAGCTGGTGTTACTGCTGTTGTAGCTGAATCATATGCTAGGATTTTCTTTAGAAATTCTGTAGCTACTGGTGAAGTTTATCCATTAGAATCAGAAACTCGTCTTTGTGATGAATGTACTACTGGGGATGTGATTACAATTGAATTGAGTGAGAGTTTGTTGATTAATCATACTACTAAGAAAGAATATAAGTTGAAACCAATTGGTGATGCTGGTCCTGTTATTGAAGCTGGTGGGATTTTCGCTTATGCTCGAAAAGCTGGAATGATTCCTACTCTAGCTCCTTCTTCTTAAGGTAAACTCCCAAAACTCGATTTTTTTTTTGTTTCCTGTGCTTAATATTTGTTTCGCATGATATGGGTTATTGGGTTTTATGCAATGCCACTAGTTTTAGTATTTGATGTTTTCTTTGAATGCTGTTGTTTACGAAATAAGTTGCTTTTCTTTTAGGGAGGCTATACTATATGCATGTAAATTTTTTGAGTTCATTTTTTCTTTGGTCTATTACTCCTTGTCTTGTAGGACTTGTTTTACAATTGATGAGGATCAGTTTCGCGGACCTAGTTTATGTCAGAGTTCGTGCAAATTACTTTTTATAGGCACTGGTTTCTCAACTCTTGCATTTGAGGGCTGTTAAAATATTTCAGCATGGATACATTGGTGCTTAGGAATTCAGAAGTGCAAATTTCGTTTTCGCTTTTGTTATAAGCATTGGATTTGTGCTATCAACTATTAGGAAATTTGAGGTGTTGATTTTATATGTAAAGTGCTGATGGTACTTCGCCACATAAGTAATATGTAGAATTACCCATTTGGGATTGTTCCACCCTCCCAACATATCTTGGCCTCATTTTAATTTTTTACTTTATGAAACAAGGTAAAGTTGCAACTGGCAACTCTGATTATTTGGGCTTGTATTATGGCATCTTAAGGTACCTCTCACAAGCAAAAGCCACATGTAAAAGCATCTTAATTATTTCTCCTTTGGATCGTAGGGAATTTCTTATGCTAGTCCTGTTGTAGCAATGTTTTTATTGCCATCCATGTTTTTGTTTCAAGATGTTCTAGGTAGTATTGTGTAAGAATTGTGGTATGTAAACGAAGTAGTTACGGTTGATAGCCCAAGGATATGTGATTTTGAGGCACTAGATTTGTCAGTTTTTTTGTGTCAGTTTTTTTCTCCAATTTAGGTACCATCCTCTTTAAACATATCTGTACACATTTGTTTGTTGTGAGGTGCAGTATTAAGTAATTGACCTTCTACAGAAAGGATAAACAATTGATGAGAGTTCGATTCCCACTTGTGAGAATGTTAGTGGAACTCCGAACTCTCACAACTCGCTCACCCTATGGATATGGATGGAGGTGGGGGCTCAATGAGGCATACAGTTGGGGTTTGGGAAGTTCTTAACTGTTTAGAATCTCTCAGTGACCATAAATGCAAGAAATTAGACTTCTTGAAAAAATTATCTTGTAGCTGAAAATATAAGTAGTTGATTTATATGCCAATGTAGTGTTTTTGCTTTTTGTTTTTGTCTCTCTTCTGATAGTTCTGCATAGATGTAACTTGAGGTGTTTTATTTCTAGCAATCATTCTTGTTACTTAATGATTATGTCTTAAATTCAGTTTTTGGCAATTTCCTCATACTGCCAGGGTGTTGGTTCCAATGGAAGATCAACAAGAAACAGAAACATACTCAAAGTATGTTCAGAAGCCGCCTCAATGACTCAAGACAAATGAAACTTTCTGAAAGTGTGTCACTTAAATAATAATATCGTTCTGTAGGATTCACCTGTTGTTGAGTTACAAAGTAGGATGTATTATTATAGCCTCTTTAGCAGTATTAGTATCTTGAGTTCTCTTCCTTCCAACATGCAGTGTCAATTCTGCCGTTCACTTGTTTATTGAATTGGACATGCTGATATTTGATCGTGTTTTTTTTTTGTTTTTTTTTTTGGTATTTAAATGCATTAATATTCTAAATGAAGGGAGCTTGGAGCTCTGAACTCTGTTTCAGATCGTTTCAAGACATCAAACATAAAAGAGGGGGCATGGACTGGCAAGATGAATTAGCTCTGGTTGCTGATTTATTCCCCATCTGATTTGCGTCCCTCTAATTTATCAGGCACAACCATGCTGCTGTTAGTATCACCAGTTCACCACTCACCATTCTCCTTGATTAAAACAAACATACTCATGGGGGGGAACCTAAAGTTATCCATTTACACATGGAAAACCTGTTAAATCAAATGAGCGAGCTGAGAGAGCTGCTGCTGAAAACTATAGCAGTTCACGAACTCTATGACACTGTAGACAATTATGGTTTGGATGTAGGTCCAGCAGTGAGAATGATATAAGCTCGAAAGATTCATGTATAGTTATCTTTGTGAGCAAGGACGGGCTTGTTCCTCCTCTGCGTACCAACATTGAGTGTTCCATCTTGGTGCTTGTGCCAGATAAACCCAATACCGTAAGAGAAGAAAATGAATCTACTGGTGTAGTTATCAGTCTTCGGGAAGGAATTATAAGGGGACAACCCATTCTTCTGAGTTCTAATATCTTGGATTTTCACCGCATTTAGGGAAGGAACAATGACACTTAAGCTGCTACAAGCCTACAACTGCTTTCTTCTTTTCTTTGCTTGCTTGCTGGTAATAAAATCCTTCACCCGAACACTTTACAGACTTCTTTTCGAGTCCTTTCCATCGGAGCCATAGAATGATGATGCATGTGGGGGCGGAGCCAACCCATGGCAAAGAACTGCCTACCCTTGACATGGGTTGGCTCCCAAGCCTTTTTTTTTTATGTTATGGGCACCAAAACTCATTTTGACATACTTGCTTACCCATAGATGGATTCCTAGCTCCGTCCGTGACGCATGCTCTAAATGAAATTTAAATTGTCGAGTGTAATAAATAAAAAGATGGCGTAAAACTTTCCATCCATTTTTCTAGTTACTCCATCCACTGCTGGTAAACAACTAAACAGTAAACATATCTATAGGGTAACACTGATTAGACCAATAATCTAAACTAAGCCTCAACTTGTAGTTTCACAACCCAAACCCATATTCTGATATCCATTGACTAAACCTTTCCCTGTTTACGTATTCTATTACTACTTAATTTAGTCTTCTTCAATGATGGAAGATGCTGATGACATTGTTAGGATCAACTTCTTGACAGCGGTTCCATCTCACGTAAAAGCTTAGAGCAGTTTGACGCTACATATATATTTTTATCTCTCCATTCATGGTGATTATTGATATGTAGATGTATACTACTAACTCGTTAAAAAAAAATTCAACATTTCATTCAAAAACTAACAAATAGTACAAGTAATTTTTATTTAACACTTAAACATAAACTTCAAGCTGTCTCCTTTGTCTAACACACTACACCACTTTCTTCATCCACACGGACAAAGGGAAATTTAGAATCACGCACTGGTATCACCAACACAATTCTTATTTGCAAATGAAAACCAACAGATCAGACGGGCACTGATCAATTGTTTCCCTGTTGGGGATATTCCTTTTCTCCTTCATCATCTCCTTCGTTCTCACCTGATAGTTCCTCCAAGGATTTGCCATTTGGTTCCGGTACCAGGAACGTAAACATCATGCCTATGAAGTTGATGACTCCAAGCACGATCAAGGAGTTCTTAACACCAATACCAGCAGGATACCCATGATCAGTCTTCTTAGGATCTTGATTCTGTGCAGCATATAAGAACCCAAATGCACCAATAATTGCTCCAGCTTTCCCTGCAGCTGCTGATATGCCATGGCATGTCGAACGCAACCTAGCTGGGAATATCTCAGCTGGCACGATGAAGGTTGTACTGTTGGGTCCAAAGTTTGCAAAACAAGAAAGTTAATGCATACATAATAACAAATCCGATTCTGTTATCCTTTTTACTCCAGTAGTTGTAAGGAAATGCGATGGTGAACATGAAGACCGTCATGAAGAAGAAACCGATCATTTGAATTGCCCACCTCCCCCATAATATCGATGAAAGCCACTGTAAATCAGTACCAGGAACAGCACTGCATAGAGCAATTAATGTTTGTGCCCTCGCGATCTTGAAAACTTCTTCACTACCACTCATTGTTTCTGATGGTGGAATCCACCCAATTGAAGTAAAAATGTCCTTCTGGAACAAGTTTTGACTGTAAAATGCTATGTCCAGCAAGAACCAAGTACTTGTGGTTCCAAGTAACGGAAGTCCATGTCGTTTAAGAAATTGCATTGAAAATAGACCGAATGAATTGCTAGCGTCGTTAGTCTCTCTACCATTTCTGTTTCAGCTTTAATCTCCTTATTTAAAACCTTAGACATATCGGCAGCTGCCCTTGTCGCATTTTTCTCTACAAGAGCAGTGTAACGAGCAGTTTCAGGCATTTTCATACGCCAGTAGTAGGTCAAAGCGGCTGGAATTGCACCGAAAATCACAATTATACGCCAGATGTAGTCAGCCTCTGCTGGAAGGGAAGCCTTCGCATCAACTGCATAAGCTGGAGCAGGGAACTGTTTATCAAATATTGAAGAAACTGTAACGGCAACAATTCCACCAGCTAGAATTTAATAATAGATACTACTCTTACACTGTGTTTACACTCTACTCCTTACAACAACACTGAATCGTGTGAGTTACACATGTGAGCTGTTGGAAAATAAAAGAAGAGCGATACGTGTAAGGCGATTAAAGAAGGAAACAGTGAAATTAAGAAGAATGAGAAGTACACAATTAAAGCCGTATCGAAGGATCGAAACGGGACAGATGTGAAAGACTGAGCAAATCTCTGCATGATCAACACCTAAGATCGGGAAAGTAACATCACACTGATCGAAACAGATAGCATTAAATGCGTATCGAACGGGAAAGTAGGAGTAATGACGAGCATGGAGCGGGAAAGTAAAAATAATGATGAACATGGAGCGGGAAAGTAAAGCGATAATTACTTTTATCATACGAATGACACGTATGATCGGGACAAAGCTGATTCTCAAGGAGCGAAAAACACGTGTAAACCATACAAGGTAACGGACCAAAAAGCAAAAGGCATGACCTGTCAATCTTATAAACATCCCGATCCTAATATAATAAGGAGAACAATAGATGGTATCGGGACAAGAGGGACCCACTAATAAATCTATAAATAGAAGAGAGCATTCAACGGAGAGGGGGTCGGAAAATCAAAGATAAAAAAAGCTAAGGAAGATTTATCAAAGCAGAAGGAGAAAGATTATTAGGTATGTATATACTGTGGATGATTAGATCGAAAAGATAGGACCTTCATGATTCATTTTCTTGCTTTTTAAAGATGATGGATTTGTAACTGTAATTTTGATCAGATTTATGATCTGTAAATGAATGGATTGTTAAAATGTTTATCAAATATTGTTCTTAAAGAGGATTCTGTGTATCAATTCATTAGTTAAAATCTTATGTTTATTGTATTATCATTAAATCATTGGTTGTCAATGTCAATGGGAAAATTGGCATAAACAATTTGGCGCTAGAAACAGGGACTGGGGTAAAGGATTTATCCTACCTGTTCTTGAAAAATGAATTTTTTTGTTATTGATGTCACATAATTACCTTTATATAATTTGAAAAATGGAAATGATATCTCATTGGAAAGAAAAAGATTTTTAAGTTTAAATGGGTCTGTTTAAATGTTTGATCATAAAACATATTTTTAGAAGATCATAAAGCTAGTTTCTGTCACTTTCCTTTTTAATAATCTGTTGAAAGATTATTTGGCTAACTTTTGAAAGATTATTAGAATTCAAGAGGAGAAAGCAAACAATCAGCAAATCCAGAAGAAAAATGTCTCAAGAAGCAGGCTCTGCGAATCAAGACAGTAACGATAGGCAAAGTTTCAGACAAAGGGAAGTTAAGAGTGATCCAGAACAACAACAGAGTGATGTGGGAAATCATTCACCTATCCATGAGTTAACACCAAATGCCATATCACAAAATCAGTTGTCACATCATGAGAACTCAGGAAATGATGTAAATTATTTTCAAAATCTGATGAGAGAAATGAATGAAATAAGAAGAGAACAGAGGGCCAGTCATGATAAAATTGAATTATTAACCAGAGAAAATCAAACTTTAAAAAATGCAATTCGACGTGAACAGAGACAAGCTGTAACTGGATCACGAAGTCAAGAAACAATTTTTGGAAGGCGTGAACCCAGAAACGAAAGAGAAAATCAGGATCATAGGATGGTATTAGTAGGATCATCATCACGAGCCAGGAGACAGCGAGAAAATCAAGAAATTCAATGTGCACAATGGCAAAAATGTATGGAAGCGATGGAGCAAATGAAAGAAGAAATAAAAGGACTAAAAAATAAAGAAGGGGGAAGAATAGAAGAAGTGTTGAAAGAGGCTAAGCGCACACCGCTGGCTCAACGGTTGACGAATGTTCCATTGCCAAGAGAGTACAGTATCCCTCTATTTGAATGTTATGATGGTACAAAGGACCCGACCTCACATTTAAAGTATTACAATCGAGTGATGTCACGATGGGATGGACATGAAGCAATTATGTGCCGATGTTTCCCCTCAAGTTTAACAGGTTCAGCATTATTATGGTATGATAGATTGCCAGAGAGTTCCATTGAGTGCTATTCACAATTAGTGAGGAAATTTCTTGAAGCTTACATGTACAACAAACCCGTTGATTCGGGAATAGATAGATTGTATTCCCTCACATCGTGGCCAGAAAAAACGATCCGGTCTTATACAACCCGATGGCATACGGTTTGTCAAGCAATTGGAGATGTTGACTCAAGTACAGCAATAAATCATTACAAGTGGGGAATCGCTGACCGGAGATGTCAGCTTTTTATTAAAATTCATCGTAACAATCCCAAGACCGAGGGACAGCTCAGAGAGATAATAGAAACATGTGCAAGATTGCAAGATGTCCAGGAACAAGGTCCAAGAAGCAGTTCACGAAATCAGGGAAACATGAAAAGGACAAATTCAATTGAGGTATCACTAGAACAGAAAAAGAAATTTCCTCATAAATCAGAACCAAAGGAATCAAAGCGCCCACGGCAAGGGGATAATAAAAATTTTGTGCAACGACTGCAAGAAAGAGTGTTTACAAAACTCAATATCTCATATACTGAATTATTTGAAATCATAAAAGCTAAACCAGATTTTCAATGGCCATCATCAAAAGGCAATCATCCTGAGTTCATGCAACGATCAAAAGATTATTGTGAGTACCACTGTTATAAAGGACACGCAATAGAAAATTACGCTGGTACAAAAAATGATAGATGCAGGAGAGTTAAAAGAATATAATCAAAGGACCAAACCAATAGCCAGACTCGACAAAGGCAAAGCAGTGCATATTCCGTATAACGAACACACCATTAATATGATATCATTCTCAGAAAAACGAGATACAGATATGAATGCTGCAATTAATAAAAAGTTGTGTAAAAGGATTCGAGATCATGAAATTTTTAAGGTATCGGGAAGGATAACGGAAGCCTGGGAAGACTGGATGGCATCTCCTTTAACTTTCTCAGCACGGGAAGTAAATCAAGAAATTGAGATGCACAATGATCCCTTAGTCCTCACATTGCCAATGTCAGGATGGAATGTTAGAAAAATTCTTATGGATGGGGGCAGTTCATTTAACGTATTATTTCATGACACATTTTGCAAAATGGCACTCACAAAAGATCAATTAGTCCCATCCCGGTATGTAATTTATGGGTTCAACGGAATGGCCTCAAGACCAGAAGGAGATATAGACTTGCAAGTATCAGTTGGACCGATCAACATTTCAACAAGATTCAGTGTAGTAGATGCTCCATCTCCGTACAATGCAATAATTGGGAGACGTTGAGTGCACCAGTTAAAGGGTGTAATTTCCACTTATCATCAATATTTGCGATTTCCAACACCACAAGGTGATGTGATTTTATATAGTGGTAAAAAGAGGTTCGATTCTCGAACTTGTGAAGGTAATGATTTTAGAAAATATTAAACTTAATCTAAACTAATAAAAATCAGGAAATTAAACTAGAGAATATTTTTAGAAAATATGGAGAAAACTAGGAATCAAGATTCAGTTATTTCTAACAATTCATGTGATTAATCATGTAATTCTTTTTAACAATTTAATTCAAGT